>JAPYYV010001638.1:0-24734 GCA_030522625.1 Copidosoma aretas | reverse complement strand
GGGAAAGGGATGGCATGGGGTATGGGTAATTGTATGCATTGCCTGAGTCCTGACCAGTTGACTACGTATAATCACCAGGACTAACTCCTGCACACCTCCCGCTAACGTTGTCCGTAACGTAAGAGAGACAGTTAATCGATCACCGAAGAAAATCAGCGGAAGCAAACCTCTAGGCAAACGACGAGACTTGAACCGAACCAAGTCCCACCCTGCCCCTACACTGCTTGACTTCGGTGATCGACGAAGCTGCAACTCTACCGCTGCGCCATCGTGTCGGGTTATTACAACAAATATCATTTATTCTAACCCCTATTTCTTATATACAATCGAAATAAAAAATCGCGCATAAGAAAATCATGTTTACTTTCTTATGTTTTTTAAGTTTTCAAAGATCCTTTTATATCCATAGATGTGTAGCCTTAGTAATATTAAGTATCTGTGAACAATTAGAACTTGTCTTGCATCTATTTAAGGCCTAAAAGTGTATTGTACGATAAGTTTGTAACAAATAAACATATCTTCTTACTTACTCTAACCCAGGTTTGAGTATCAAAAAAGTTGTAAAAAAAAGACCAACTTTTATATCTTACAGATAAACTAAATATTTCTGTAATATATTGTAAATGATAAATTTTTTGAAGAAAGATTAACGATAGTAAGATGTAATGGAAAATTTTTTTTCAGATATAGAAACCATCACGTCTCTGGAACTTATCAATTGTCTACATGAGTCTTACCCGAATTACAATTTATACTTCGCACTCAACAAATGTGTAACAAACGTAGGAAAGAATTTGCTAAAAATATCTTTGCTTCAACCATCGTACAGTGAACAAAAGATTCGAAATAAATTACAATGCACCAAAGAGCTTGTTTCAAATCAGTCCTTTCTCTGCACTATACAGGTAAAAAGTCATCTTTTTCCGTTTGATTTGTCATAATGTTACAATGTTACTTCCATCGAAAACAAGGTACAATCTTATTAACCTGTATCAGATTATGTCCGAATTAATGAGTTCTTAGAGAATTTATTAAGTATTTATTTAATTCAATGAAAATTAGAAAACGTTTTCCTTCCTCGGACCTTTTTGAAAACCTAGTACTCCCTTAGTAGGAAAAAAACCATTTCTACTCGATCGAAAAGGCTTCTTTACGATCCTCATTATGTCTCTCGCCTACGGCTCGTGTAGTAAACCAAGGTCACTGGGGTAAAACCATTCACTAAGGAACGTTAAGAACCGTTGTTGTGGACTAAACGTTCAGAAGGAGAGGGGGGGGGGGGCATGATCTGGAAGTTAGCAAACGTAAGTAGTATTGCATAGCAGAATACTTATTGTGTGTATGCAGGTCATTCCACGACAACAAAATGTGGCAGAAAAAAAAATTTTTTTTAATATCTGGAGATCAAGAGGGCTTATTAGGAAACTAACGTACCGAAAATTTTAGATTTTTAAGCAGAAGCAGTCCAAAAGTGACGGTCACAATATTGGGATTTCCCAGGTGATTCTGGAGATGCATGATTTCCATAAAGAAACAAGTTAATAAAAATAAAATAAAAGTGACTTCTAATGTATTTTTTGGCGTAGAAAGAGACAAAAATATTTTTAAAATTAGTTTATTTGGCTATTTTTGACCCCTGATTGAATGTGTAAAAGTTAACATAAAAATTACGCAAAGAATCACACGGATTTTTAAAAATTTTAATTTGACGATAATTTTTTTATTACTAAAAATTGATTTCTCGCTTTATAGGTTGAATTTAAAAACGAGCCTTAAATCAAGCTCAAAGCCGAAAATAATCATGTTCATGCTATTTTATCATATTTTGTGGTAGAAGAAAAAGAAAAAGATAACTGCTATTTATTTGAGATCGAGACTTATGAATGTAAGGTTTCGATTTTAAAATTTAAAATAGTCGACGCGATGTAGCAGATAAGCTGTTTGAAAATAAAAATATTTTTAATTTTAAAAAAATACTTACGAATCTTGAGCAGAACTTTAAATATTCTTAATGACGGACATAATACCAGATTGCAAATTTTGTTGTGCAAATTTTACGAACTTCAGGGACTCTTCGCTAAAATATTTTACGAACAATCCTGCCATCATTCGCTATTAAATGAGCTACTAAGTGACATTTACTAATACTGGCAGTTCATGCTCGTTATACTCAACTAGGTTCTTGCTACTAAATTCCTGCATTAATTTACAGAATACCAAGATATGTTCTTATTTGGAAAATTGCATTGTCTAGCAGTATATTCTTGCAGAAAAGTATTTTATTTTAAACACAGCATTTTACGACGAAACAAGATGATTTCTGAGAAATAACATTATTGCTGAGAAAAAAACCTTTGAACACATCAATTTGTTTTTTAATTATCTAATTTTTATTTTATCGATTTCGGAGAATTGTTCTTTTCATGAAAATGATGTCTTCGATATAAAACATTGTTTTTAAATATTTCATGGCAGAAAATCTATAAGATCGCAAAATTTCTAAAAAAATTGCTTTTGGTTTGATTGGTTTTGCAAAATGGATTGTGTGTAAAAACATGATTTTTTTCGATGGTCAATTATAATTATTTTTCTCTTATCGATATCGGAATATGGTTTCTTTGTTTTTTTAAATGATTTATTTGCTATCGACGTCGTTTCGAAATATTTTGTGGCAAAAAATCTTGAAGATGATAAAATTACCTTAAATTTTCCATTTAAATTTGATTGATTTAAAAAAATTGTGTTTTTTGGGAAATATTAATTCTGTTTTCAGTGAAAGTTGTTTCGAAATGTTTTTTAGTAGAAGGTCTTAAAAAAAATTTCTTAAGCAATGCCTATTTTGGAATCAGGAAAAAAGATAATTGATGGAAGTTTACAAAAGAGAAGAATTTAATATAAATACACGATTACAACTCATATGATACATCTTTTAAATTTACTAGGGGGCTTAGCCCCCTGCGCACTTGGCGCGCCAATCTGTAACTATTAATCAAACAAATTAATTTCTATTACAAATTGAATGATCAGCTTTTTATAACAGTTAGTTTTCACTTTCTCAATTTGGATGACTTTTTGTTTAATTTTTCAAAATCTTATTTTTAAAATTGCCCGCTTTTAGCCAGTCTTAACCAATCACAGAACGGAAAACAGGCTTTAGTTACGTGATAATCAATCTTTTATCTTAAGATTGATTTTCTTCAGATGTGTACTGAAAATTTTTCAAACTTACACCACAGGTAACATATTCATCCATCAGAATATTCTATTTTATTCACTACTTTACTTTAAATTTAGCTTATTAGTCACAATAATACATGCATAAGACCATGCTTGCAATAGCTTGGCTTTTACATCGAACAGAAAAAAATGCAGGTTATTTTGATATTTGCTATCCACTAAGTTAAATGTGGCGTAGTTCACACCCAAAAATAGGGGTTGTCTGACTAGGCCGCAATGGCAATGGTCAAGAGTTTGATGTCAATTGTTGGCTTCATGGTGGCGCCAGCATTAGAGACTACTTAGTAATCCTCAAGAAAGTCATATACCTATATGCCTCCGATTTTGATTGACTCTTTCTTTGTATTTATCGAAGTCGGAATTTGAAAGAAGAGATACGAATTTCGAACGATAAAGGAAAAGGAGTCAGCAGACGAAGTGCTGAAGGCAGCTCCAGGCAGCTGACTGCAGAGTGACAAAATTTTTTTGTTATGTTTGCAATTATACAATGTAATCAAAAAAGCTCTGAATAAATAGTAAAAACCGGATGGTAGAAATAATCATATTAAAGACCTAAAATACAGTACATACTGAAAATATACATAAAAAAATTTATAGTGTCCGTGCATCCTTAATTTTTCAGAAAAATCAGTACTACAGGTTGCTTTGCTGGTTACTGTACTATTTCCAATAAAAAAGATTTCTAATTTTTTTCCAAAAAATGCAGAGCAATACAGTTTTGTGTACTTTAGCGCCATAGTTTATAAACGAAACTAAAACATCGTGCTATTGGGTTTGGAGTAAAAGTTACGTCAAAGACATCGAACTCTAAGACGAAAAAACTTTTACGTGTGACTAAAAGTATAGCGGTGCATCCAGAAGTAAGTTATTAGAATTTTATTGTTTAATATTAATAGCTCTAACTTGTGTACATTTTTTGGATGAATCTTATGGCTGCAGTTGTGCACATATTCAGCTTCAAACAAATATAGATTTGATGCATTTTTGGTGCTTCTACTTATACTTGAACTAACACAATAAACTTTTATTTATTGCTCACTGTTACCGATTTTCTGAACAACGTATGATTTTTCTGCTTCTTTAAGTATAACTGACACTACTTATAGCATTTTCGTCAAGTTTCCGTCTGGAAATGGAAGGGTTCATCTTGTCGTCCGGATAATTTTTATTTGTCTATATAATTAATCAGTATTGTTCCGGACCTTATGCACATGCAAGAGAAAAATTATGATTATTTTTATTATGATTATACTATTCACAGATGGCGTTATCCGGGCAAACATGAATAGTATTTATTGATTTTTACAAAATTTATCAGTTTTATTATTCTATAATCTATACATTGATGAAATTTTAATTTAGTTTTTACAGGATCAATTATGTTTTAATTATTTCTTTATGCATAAGAAAAATTGATTCTTACTTAATTAAGGCCTTTTTTTTATTTGATACGTGTCTCTACATACGTGTATTCATAAATTCATGTATGCCTAGAAAGAGAATACTGAGTGAGATTTATATAAGTTCATTGTACAATACGATATAATCTACATGTATCTATTAAACAATTGCTGAAAAATTGTTCTTTATTTCTGATTGTTTAAGAAGTTTAACATTTAAAATTTTTATAGCTTTTATATAAATAGCGAGTATTGGGAAATTTACTAATTTTTCATTACGTTAGCTCTATTAGTTTGTTTATTTACTCGGTTTATATTTTAGTGGTAGCAGTCGATTTTGCTTTAGATGAGCATGGGTAGATGAATATGGTCTGAAGCTTGCATTTAGCATCAATCTTTTGACCATCACGGCCAACGCTGGAGACACTATCATGTAATTTATGTTCAACTTCCATCGGCAAAAAAATCCGGACAAACTTATGTTGAATCTAAAGGCACCTCCTGTCAAGTTCTTTACATCAAAACAGAGTATGTTGACTGTTTTATACATTAGAAAAAGAGCTTTTATATATCATAGTATAGGTGATAAATGAAAAACTGTCAAGTTTAATACATTTGTAGAATAAAAGAGATTGTATAGAGGTAAGTAACACTAATATAGTCATATGTAAAAGGATGTAAAAGGCATATGCGGAATGTTACCAGAATATTTTGTACTTATTTAGCAGACTTACAAAATTAAATTGCAGGTAAATTTTACTTAAACAAATTTTATGGTATTTTTATACAGAACGACTTGATATATTCGTGAATACATGTCTGATTTCATAGAAGCACCGTACAGTTAGACACCTATCAGCCACCTATGTTACGTCAGGAGCCCAAAAATTTAAATTTCAGTCTGCTTTGATACACTACATTAAAAAAGTTTGAAGTATATCGGTAGTTTTACTCAAAGGAAAGTAAAAAAAATAGACAGATGCTTGACTGGAGAGCAGTAAGTATTCCAAGCCAATGAAGTTCTATATTTTTAGGATTCACATAAAAGCTACGTAATATGATAGGTTGTTCGATCATGTAATCATCTAACTGAAGCACGGGGGAGAGTACGATTTCCCGGGCGCCGCACAGTGGGCATTTTTGCTTTTTATTTGTTCAAAATCCAATTCCCCAAGAACGGATCAAGATAGAACAATGATTATTTTTGGAGCGTACAGGTTAGATGAGGCTAATTACGGGAAAAATGTTTATAAAAGTATGATTCTACTTTGTAACCTCATCATTGTTTTTTCTTGTTTCTTCCTTGGGGAATTTTATTTTGAACAAAAAAAAAACAAAACTGCCCACTGTGCGCCGCGTACTACACTCACTACACGTGTTATTTCGTGGCGCCCGGGAGACTCGTGCCGATGCACGTATTGAATTGCACTAAAGCTAGTAGTGCTATCTTCCTTGCTGACTATGTGCACATTTTCTGTACTTTTCCTCAAGTGAAACTACTGAATATTTTTTTTCAAGGCATCCGTGATCTGCGTACAATGTCAGGCTGAGGGTGTCAAATAGGTGCCTAATAAATGTGTTACTTATCTGCGTCATCTTAGTGAATTCTATATTTATACACAAATGTATTAAATTATTATTTTTCAAAGATAAATTAAGAATAAAATTAAATTTTAATAACTGAACGACCAAGACGAAAGAAACCAATTGTCGAGAAGCATCTTTATTTTAAAATGTACGTTAATGTTTCGTCCGTATGTAACTGCCCTCTTTAGAATGTTTAAAAGTTCATTTCATAACAAGACATAAGCCATACACCTGCATACACCAAGTGATTACCTACATTTAAACATGCACATAGATAAAGAAACAACACGACGGACAGAGCCCAATGTTGATTATCTATTAAAAAGACAATTGACCGATTTTTGAAATAATTAATTTATTAAGCATAGGTAAATCGAGACATTGAGATTTGATAAGTGAAGAAACGTAACTGTGTCTACAGGCATGTACTGTAAAGCAAATTAGGGATTAGAGTCATTCTAGATTGACAAAGGAGATAATTTTTAAAATGTATTGCTAAAGGTGGAAGTATCATAGACTTTTTAACCGTCAAAACTAGTATAATGAAATATGAAAGCTGTGCGACTAAAGTAACAATGCTTGATTTTTTGTTGGTAAACAGAAAATACATTCCCTTTTATAAATTCGAAATAATATCTAATACTGTTAATAAATAAGGCATATGATAAAATAATATTTTTTTGGTCTGTTTTAAACTTTAATTTTTATTTACCCAGAGAATGTTTTAAATTATAGAGTACTACCTAATAAATCTACTGGAGTCCCGAAAAATTTGACTTTAAAGTAATTTTTACCAGTTCTAACAAACTATTCTCCATCATTAAACTTGGTAAAGATAGCCAGAGACCTGAAGTCTGTAGTCGTTTAAAAAGTCATTTGCTTAAGTAGAGATAGCTGCTATATTATGCCGAATTTCTGAATCTTACACAGTTACGCACCACAATAAGAAACAATTATAAATCGGATTTGACTAGACACTGCATTAGCACTGGCTATAGCTTTATTTGGTCAAGTTTTAAGATTTTAAGCAGGTACATTAGTCGATTTTGTAGGTAGCTCTCTGAAATGCTTCATCTTTTCTGGTTCAATAATAATACAAATTTGAATATATACCTTCGAAATCTTAACTCATGCTTTTCCCTTTATATTAATAGTATTCGGAACCATTAGAAATGTACTTAACGTTTTGCATCTTGTTTTCACGAGTAAAAAACCAGACATAGTCACAACAGATTACACCTTCCATATTTCACTGTTCTAATTAAAAACCTGTTAATAGTGGATTATCCTTCTACCTTTTGTAATACATTCCAAGACCTCTCTTTTTTTTCTGTGTACAATGATTCTGAACCACCTCTTTTTCTTCATGGACACACATTTATTCAATTCAGAAAATTATTTATGTGTTAAGACCAGAATAAGATCCACCCAAGTGCAAAACAATGTTAGTAGTTCTGCACGAGTATTTTTGAATGTGTGGAATAGTATCTGTGATTTCGCACAATAATCAGTAAATATGTGTGGATAGTTAAATTTGTTCTACACAAGTCTTCAGGCATCGATTACGCGTAGAACCGAAAATACAATTCTGCACAAATTTTTAGAACCGCACCACCTCTGTTTTCTAAAATGTAAACTTAACGTGAGTTGTTTTTCGAAAATTTACAAAGAATCCACATTGTACCTAAAACGTAGGTCTTACCATGTACATTAGTATTACGTTTCTAGTCCCTTGATAGTTCTTAAAGAGTATCTATCGATCGTATAACACTAAATTGCATACATCAAAGAAAATCAGGTAAGGAATTTCGTTTGGATCTAGATGCTAATTGCATTAAATGAATTTCTCTTGAAAAATTTTAATGCATAAAAAAAAAGAATTCTACCTGTTCGGGATATAACAACAAGCATCTCAATTTATGCAAAATACTATGTCATGCATATAATGCATGAACAGAGAGAAAACCGTTGATTAAATTATCGAATTTGATTTTAGCAACCAAAAATTTTATTTCGATGCAAAATTGAGAAGATTTTTTTATTATTTTATGAAGAGAATGCTGCATACCGAATTGCTACATTAAAAAGAGTAATACAAAAAAGTAGTGGCTGACCACGATCTACAAGTTTGTCCTTAAATGCCTACGTATAAAATGTATGTAAAAAAGAGGTACAGCAGAAAAACTGATCTGCAATGGAGCACTATCATTTAATGATCGAAATTTCTTCCTCTTCAATGACACTTGTTCAAATTCAAACTATCAGAATCGATATTAGATGCGAATCTTGAGTTGGTAAAAAAACTTGATTTTGTTCACTCATACATCTGTACGTATTTCGATCACCGTCACATAAGGCTAAAAATATGTTTTGCATGAAAAATAAACAATTTATAAGTGGTTACATTTTTTGCTGTGACAAAATTATAAGGCACTAGTATACTCGCTCATTGGTTGTGCCTAAGAAAGGAAAATAATATTGATCCAATATTGAATTATCTTCTTTTCTTTATCGAGTTTATTCATTGATTAGATAAACTTTTGCTCCAATTTGTAGTATAGTATAAGAATAATAATTATTATGTCTTTATGGTATTTTTTTTTTTTTTCTTTAGAGGTACTACCTTAACGCGCTGCGTTTACAAAATAGAAAAAGATAAAACTGTAATCCATTGCACCATTTTTAAACTTTATGATTTTTAAGAACTGGAACTTGATTCCAAAAAGAAATATATCTAAATACAATAAATTCAAAGCTCCATATTTCTAATAGGGGAGGCTCTCCAAACCATCCATTCTTTATCTTCCCCCCCTCACCCTTTTCGACAGTTACAATACTACCACGCTGTTGCTTTTATTCTTTAAAAAAAAATAAAGTCCAGAAAGATATACAAAACTATGATATGGAACAGTGGATTTCGTCAATAATATACCTCTCTTCAGGACAATCACTGAGCTGTTGTGATCTTCCAAGCCTCATGGATGCACATTACCGGCGAACCCTACTTTCCCCACTAAGGGCGTACTAGACGTGCTGTATTTGTAAAATTGAGAGCTGGAATCTGAAGACAAAGCACATCAAGTTTTTTTTTACAGTTTGTACGTCTTGTATACATTTGATGTGTCATTTACCGATTACTGATCTAAACATCTCCATTCTATACGAAAATAATTCTATTTGGAATTTAAAAAAAAATTCACGTAGTTTTTTAGCATAAACATTTTTATGTTCTCAGTCATAAGATAATTTTTAAGAAGAACTTGAAACAATGTATTAGTGACTGTACATAGACGTATCTGCGTTTTTAAATAAATAAAACAAGTAACACTTCAAGTGCAAATATTTGTAAAAACATGTTCAGAAACAATGTTATTTAATACAGGGATAACTTATGCACTTAAGTAACTTATACATTAGTACATTTGATCATATATTCTAGTGCGAAGGAATTGCGAGCAAAGTATGTGATATATACTGCGTCTGTCTTAAAAAGTACAGCGCATACTGTATTCCAACAACACTTACGTGAGAACAAGTGCAATTGCTCCATTTATATGAAAATCTACTAGAAAGAATAGCATTTACTTATAAATATCAATATAAATAGCAGAACGTATTGTTTTTTACAGAAGCAAGTAATGACAAATGGTAATTACTTCATGCCATTTACTTTACCAAACTAATTGTACATTCTGTCTATCTATATTTAACAATTATTTGATTAAATTCAATATAGAACAGGAGTCATAAGTATTACAATACTTCCGTTAAAATCGAATACAAAATATTGAAATAACAATGTCTAGGTGTTTAGAATTATTTTAAAACCTACATTATTAGACAGTCACTACTCATGGTTTTAATGAATTTTAACAGTACATATACTATATAGTATCTATAGTACGCATACGTTATTGTCGATCTAATTTTACTATTCTTCTTTGTAATTCACTGAAATTAGATGATTTCATTATAAACTCCTGAATTACTGACCTTACACTCTCTACAATTAAAACTATTATAACTATTAAGGGTATTTAGTATATCATCTGAAGCCCTACTCTACCGACATCTCAGTTACGTTATAATAAATTTTTGATCAAATATACATCTATTTTGATGTTAAATAATAAACAAAGTATCATAGCTGGCATTTTAAGGAATAATCCAAAAAGTTTTATGACTTAAGAGTAACAAGTATTTGTTAATTAACACTAATTATAAGTGTTGGTCGTACAATAAGGGAGATTGTTAGTTATAGTCACATGGTTTAGATGATGAGATAGTAATAGACAATGAAAATCGGCTAAAAATGTATGTTTACAACAGTAGCTTTTTTTACTCAAAATCATCGGTTTTATGTACAAATATCCATATATATTTTTTACTCAGAATACACTGAAGTATTTTATACGATTTTTTTATAATAAATCTACAACATTTTTGTGTTGACATTCTATTTTAACAACAAACATCTAATTACTTTCTAGCTTTGTACATGAAACATTTTAACTCAGTACAAGAATACATGTAAGAAAAGTTACAGTTTACCAGATGGATTTTTTAATTGTTTATGTAGAGTAGCCAACTACAGTGTTATAAGACGTTAAAATAGGTACCCACGTGGTAAGACGATGTACAGCGCATTAATTTTTTTTTAAATAAAAATAATCTTCCTACTACAAAACAAATCTTGTAATAGAAATTCTGACTTCGAACACGATGGTTTTATGAGATACTTTTTACAGGGTGGGAAAAGTTCTTAAAAAGGGATCTTAAGTTTTTAACTTTTTTTTACCACTATCAAAATGTTAATCATTTTTTTTTCTACAAGCTATTTCTGTTATATTAAAAATAACATACAAAATAGAGGTTCCTAGTCTGTAAAAAAATGGAGTTTAGAATTTTTTAAAATGAGTCTGCAAACCAAAAATTAGCGAATTCTCGAATTTTTTCAATATGTTCGGAAAGATTAATTAAAAAAAAAAAAAAATAATGTTTCTCCAAAATTTTTATAGAACACGTAAAAAATATTTTTAGCCTAGTCTAAGATAAGCTGGTCAGATTTTGTCGAAATCCGTTCGGTTTATAAAACGTATCATACGTTGAATACTTTTAAAATACCGCTTATAACACACTGCAAGTATTTATAGTTACATATAAAGAAAACCAGTGAAAAAAAGTGTATTTGTAAAAAGTAAAAAGGTTATACTATTTATTACTACAAAGAAAGCTGTTTGAAAGTTATTAATATACATAAAAAAGAGATTTTTTTCATAAATTTCATCTCAGTCACCCTTCGTAGTACGTAACAGGGTTTAATTTTTTAAACACCCGGAATACTAATTATAGCGCCTCTAAAGTCTACTATAATAAAACGTTTTATATCTTTTTTTGATTTGTAAAAATTTTCACTACATCAATCGTAGCGCCTCTGAAGCCTACTATAATTTCAAAACATTTTATCTGTCGATATGCAATATTTTAATAATTCTTATGTAGTCCGTCATGGCGTCTCTAAAGCCTACTATGATAATACTTTATACATTTCCAATCTTTTTCATTATGATAATCATAGCGCCTCTAAAGCTTACTATGATATGCAAATTCCGTAAAATACTAATTAATATAAAAATTTATAGCGCGAAGAAAAAACAGCGTCTAAAGTCATAGAAAGAACGCTCAAGTGCACCATGAATTTTAAATTTTTATAAGCAGAAAAATTCTAGTACACCGTCATACACACCACAATACATTCAAGATATTATTCGCTAGTGTCGTTAGCGTCGCAAATTTTATATTTGTAGTATTAGAACAAGAGAATTTGGAATTTTGTTTTTGACACTAACAAACTAGTAAATAAATATGAGTATTAATTCTCATTTTATTTTAATACATTTGATTTAAAAAGGCTAGTCATCTTACATAGGTCTGGTCATCGCACTAAAAATATAGCAATACGTTGCAACTGGAATTAGTAGTGCTTTAGACACGTGCATAAGTTGTTGAAAATTTCAATAACATTGTGATTCTCAAACGGTACACAATTTGACGAATATGACTTGACAAATAGGAAACGCGAAAAAAGACCTCTTCTAAAGCCATGGACCGATGAGTGAAGTATACTATAGGTGTCAAAAGTTCTCTTAGCGACAACTTGCTAGTACACAGTCATGCTCACCACAATACACTTTTAACAAGCACTGGTCTTAGCGTGTATAACTGTTTTATTGTACAATGAATTTTTTTATAATCCGTGTGAAGCATACAGTAAATGTTGATTGGCGTTTCGAAGAATACATATTGCCATTTAAACTTTCATGATCTACACCTGATAGCGAGATTTTGTATCATCTCGTGGAAACATTCGCAGCCTGGGAGTGTGATGATAAAAAACAACTGAGCCACTAGAATAGTATGAATTTCAAAAAATAAGATTATTTACAGAACTTATTAAACCTTAAATTTGATCAGGAGATGTAGGTAAGATCTTATGCTAATAAATTTAAAAAATGTGAGCACGTTGAAACTGTATCATGAGTCACACAAGCTTTTTTCAATCATTTAAACGTGTAAGACCATGTGTTTATTTTACCTCTATACGTACATTCTATCATCAACGTGTACCCATAGAAAGGTTTCTCACCATCAGCATTTTCTTAGTACGTGATATGTTTACTACAATCATAGATATACTAAATCTACAGGGAAGACACGACAGATAAAGGTGTTTTTTACTGTGCGCAAATTTGTTAGAACGTCTTAGACAACAAGAGTAGTAAAATGTAATAATATTAGAATTTCATCCATGTGCAACGCACTCAAAATGTAATATCAAAATGTAAAAAAAGCACGGTCTGGACCAATGTTTTTCAGCATGCAACTTTTCTCATTGGATCTTAAGAGTAAAAAAAGCAATCCGATCATGTTTGCATACAATTCAAACAAGTGAAAATTTGGCGAGTAATTGGTTGTAATTGTTATGTAATCGGATCTAAAAATCAACTTTTTTCCGTATGCAATTTTTTGTATTAATTGCGTTTTTAGTTCAAGTACTAAAAATGCATTTGCATACGTTTCACACGCGTACTCATTTTTTTGCAAATTTCTACGATTGCTAATTTTTATCTATCAATCTGACCAATTTTTTTACACTTAAATAAGGTTGTACGGAAAGCATATGACATAAAACTTGCTGCTACAAATTTGCATACCTTTTAAAGGAGTGTATCATATTGTTATAGATATTGAAAATTGCAACAACAAAAATCACTAGTTTTAACCAATTTTATTTAGTATGCAAATTCGTGTGTAGTTTGTTTATAGACGATACGTAATCCAAACTTGTATACAATTCTAGTAAGTACAACCTGCGATTGTTTGTATTCTAATTTTGTATTTTGCATTTGCTACTTTATAAGTAAAAAAAATGTATTTAACTAATTGCTTTATGTTATTAATCTTGCATGTATTCTGAATATTAGGGTTAGGTAGTACAATGTTAGTAATTTCAGTTCTCAAATTTTAGCGCTCACTTTGATATAGTTGTAATTTGTCCAACGCCCTACTTTCTTCTCATCCGGTACCACAACTGATAAGTCTCTTTCCGCTTATTATTTGTGCACGATATTATTTCCCTGATATTTCGGATAGTGGGCATTATGGCTTCTAAGGAGCAGGATGTGCTTAAGTATTTTATTTGCGGTGCAACGGAGAAAGTGAAGAATTTTACCGTTCAATCTTTGGAAAATTGCACATTATCGTTACAGATTAGGAAATCGGCTATGTAGAGTAACAGCAACGTAACACTGCTAGATACGTTTGATTCTTATATAGGATAACATCCCCAGCCCTGTTATAGAGCCTTCAACTCGATAAATGCTACGTACAGGAAGCCATTATTGTCGGGGTAAGTTATTTTAATTAATGAAAACACCCTTAAATATACTGTATGGATCACTCTTAACTTTTCAAGCACAACAACAATAAATAACATACTGAAAAAAAATTTTTTTTTTCCATAACGTTAAATTTATCATTCTTTGGAAAGATAAAAAATATGCATGCGTGGACAGTATACACAGAATAATATACTTGGTCAATAGTTCTGAAAGAACGGCACGACTTCTCCGCTATTTACTGCTAAATCGTTAAGTAATAATTCTGTGTATAACTCAAATTAACAAATATATATACATTTAAAATATTTGAATATTCACGGAAACATTTATACCTATGTTTGAACGATTTTCATTTCCCACGTGAATAGCACCAGCGCGTACATATTTTTGTATAAGCGTCTGTTTTGAGGTGAAATTTATCGATTCCACGTACTTAGACTACGATGACGATGTTGTTATGAAATATATTTACTCTTGATTCTATACGTATGTTTTAATACGTATTTTAATATGTATTGGATATACAATGGACACGAAATGACAGGACTTAAAATCGAGAGACTACATACATCTCAAACTTAAAGATATACATCTTAATGTACGTTCATATTACATACTTAAATGCTATACCGGTTCATTAATACGTTTTAAAACAGCATCGATCAATGATGGTTCATTCACTGATTCGATGGAGGACTCAACCCTTGATTCTATTGTCGATGATAAAGCGTCCTCTGTGTCCTCTGGGATACCTTATACTATGTCGAGTGGCGATGTATGTATTTTTTCCGAGAAGAGACTCAAACGCTTTCATAGATCGTATCAAAATATAAAATAGTCGGAGACGTACAGTAGATTTGGTGACGTTCAAGAACACGCAACTAAGTAAAATGATATTAAGCTTATGGAACGACTTTATCGTCACGATACTATTGAAACTTTAGCTCCGTACCACAGATATTGCAAAACCCATTACACTGACACACCTTTTGCACTGTGTTATTTGGATGGATCTATTATAAAAACAAATAAGTCTCTGCTTGTAGAGATCCTAGAAAACCGTTTTGGCAATGATATTAAGCCCTTTAATGTTCATGCACTCCCTATCGACGGCTTCTTTCTGTTACACACATTCTCCGACGTACCTCAAACGTTCGGTCAACTATCTCTACTAGTACTTTAAACTATCGTGCGAATTTATCCTTGCTTCAACGTAATGGATTTTATATTTAACACTTATGAGATTCGTTCCATTAATGATAATGAACATGTCCTGTGGAGGAATACATCTCGAGATTACTGCATTAAAAGTACGTAAACGGCAAAAAATTTTAACTTTTATATTTTTAAGAAACATAGTTTCGTAGGACATGCAATATTCGTGTAAGACATTTTTTTTTGAAAATTGTATAGAGAAATAAATTTATTCAAAGAAAAGGAGAGAACCTTTAGCATGCAAAGTTATGTGATTTATGTTTTAGCTAATAGGCGCAAATTAGAATCGCCCCATGAACTTCAGTGCAGAATTACAAAATTACAAATTTAAGGAGGCCTTTGTACACTTTTTCGCTGTACATTGGTGCATGTACGAAGTAGTACAGTGTATTCAGGGGCGCACACTGTACTTGTCAGCAGAACGTTGCTACAGATACACAGCCAGGAATAGACAGTAAACAGAAACACCGTGGGGGAGCTGTCATGTAGCGGTCATGCAGAAGCTGACACAAAGTTGGCCGCCATCCTACAACATCTTGAAAGTCCAAAAACCACCGTCGTAAGATGCGCTTATACCAATATATCAATTACATTATTAGCCAGCATGGAGGTTTTTAACAGTGGAGTTAAAGTATGCTTAAAGTTTGGCACAGGCAATCACTGTCCATACATAAATGCCTCAACTTCAGTTGACTCGCTCGAGTCACCTCTATCTGCTGCTCTTCCGGCTTTTCATGCCATAACTGGCTGTGATTATAACCCAAGGTTTTTTTAATAAAGATAAAAGTAGGCTTCTACAAATTCTAGAGTCCAGAGTCAATTACCAGCATGCTTTTGCCGAACTGCTTGATCTTGACAAGGTAGAGTCGTCCGTGCCTATGATCGGGAAGTTAGTTGTAACTATGTCTGCAACACAAGAACCGTCTGAAGAACATCTTCAGTGTACGTAGTAATTCAGATTGCTAGCTGGCTTACTACTTTAACATTGATTTAATTTTTACAAATTTTCCGTATTTATATTAAAGGTAAACGAGGCTTGCCTTTATTTATTCTGCCAGAAACTGCGCAGCATTTGAGAGCTCTGAAGCATTTAAGCTCGAAGCCATAAATTTCAATGCCTCTAGCACTCTACCAAGCAAAAGGCAGCTGACCAGCACATTTGTCGCGCAGCATGTATAGGTGCCATGTGGACGATCTTACATAAAGCGGTTCCAACAGATGTTACTCCCACTGATTGGAGATTGACCCTTAGTGACGATGCCAATTAAACCTTCAAGTAGTTAATGGGACTGGAAACTCCAGACGAGGTAGAAGCCGTTATTCTAGATCCTTTTACGCTAGTAGGTGATAAGTGATAAGGTTTATTGATGTATTTCATGTAATATATATATATGTTTTTCTAAAATTCAGGTAACTTTATAATGTTGATACAGAAAATGAAGACAAAATTAAGATGGCTGACAGTGCAAGTGTCGTAGAAGAAGAGGATGAGTACGTGAGTGATGGCGAACTCAGCGTTAATGACACAGTCGGCTATGAGGTTATGTCAGAGTCTGAGAAAGAGAGCAAACTAAGCACAGACTCGGGAAATAAGATTGTTTTTGAGGAGCTCCAAGACATTGCCAAGGCAGAAAAAGAAGCTTGCGAAGAGAGCGAGTAAAATGAATCGATGGGCGACACTTCGGACAGTGAAGTATATCCATCATCAATTGTTTTTAATCTGATAAATTTTCCTTTGTTATCAATGAGTGTATTAGCAATACGAATTTTGATACTTCTCAAGACAATAATTCTAATTTTTTTCTCGATCCCTAGAAGTATGAGTTAAGATAAAGATAAAGTTTTAAAATGATATCA
The DNA here is from genome assembly GCA_030522625.1 of Copidosoma aretas. Lineage (NCBI taxonomy): Eukaryota > Metazoa > Arthropoda > Insecta > Hymenoptera > Encyrtidae > Copidosoma > Copidosoma aretas. The sequence goes on along the minus strand of JAPYYV010001638.1, from coordinate 7,537 downwards.
TTGAAAAGGTCGATTAAAGTGTGTTAACAGGAACAGAAAAAGTATGCATTTAAAATTATGTAGTTTATAAGTGCACATTAACAGTAAATAAATTTGCATACTAAAAAAATTCGGTCAAAAATTGTGATCTTATTTTACGTTGTTAATAGAGTATGAAAGCCAGAATATCTGTTGTGACTTGTATGCAAATAGTTCTAAACATCATATTTCACTGAAATATTAAATATGTTAGGAAAGCATACTGAAAACAATTGGTCAGATTAATGGATAACAATTAGCAATCCTAGAAATTCGCGATGAAATGAGTACGCGTGCGAAACGTTTGCAAACGCATATTTAGTACTAAAACTAGAGACGCTATCAATACAAAAATTTTCTGAAATGTATGCAAACATGATCGGATTGATTTTTTTACTCTTAAGATCAAATGAAAAAAGTTGCATACTGAGAAACATTGGTCCAAGCCGCGCTTGTTTTTACATTTTGATTTTAAATTTTGGTTGCGTTGCACATGGATGCAAACTTTAATTATAATACGTATTACTACTCTTGTCGTCCAAGACGTTTCCGCAAATTTGCTTTCTGTAAAAAATTGTACACCTCCAACTGTCGTGACCGCCTGGTCTAAAACACACAATCTCACCCAACCGACCGACGGAACAACGCTTATGCAATTCACGAAACACTCTTGCGGTGAACAAATTTTTGATAATATTTGGCCTTAGATCGTACCTAGATATCCTGAGGAAATTCAAGGTGTAATAAGTACTGTAATAACCCCTTCTGAACGTAGAGTGTCTCCAAGAGATGACACGCAAGCTTGTTATCAGTGCAGTGGGTCCAGGGATAGTGCGGCAAATGGCCGCCATGTCTAGGTTATTTCACTATATATAGGTATAGTATTACTGACTATTTATCACACTATATATAGAAATTTCACTGTACATATGTACAGATTTAGGTGCTACAATGTATATCTAGATATGGTGAAATGACTTAAACATGGCGCAAACAATCAGAACTACACTTCACCATCCGCTACACTGTCCCTCGACCCACTGTAGTTATAAGGTGCGGATACGCTGTTTAATACAATTTTTATTGAAGGAGATGTGAGTTTTACCTAAATTTATTTCATAAATGCTATTTATCAATAGTCTAAAAAGGAAACATCAACATCGCATAAATAGTACCGCGTCCAAAATCATGGACCGAAAGCTCCAATAAATTATAGGTGTCATAAGATTCGTCTGTAGAAAATATCTAGTGCACAGGCATTCCCACCATAACATACTTCAAGCAATTACTAGCTTGTATATTTAGCTTGTTAAAATATATTTCAATAATAAAAGTCCATGATCTGGATACTTTAACAGGTATTTTTCGACAAACATAAAAAAATTCATCATAACTTATAACATAAGTCCTTATTTAAATGGCAACATGATAGAACTGTGTATCTGTTAGGAGTAATACTCAATCATAATATATGTTCATTAAGAATCTAGCAAGACATTTAAGCATCATAAATTGCATTGTAAATTCAAGCGTTTAGTTCAATACATAGAGCGTATAGTCGACTCAACCTCTACGAGGGAAGTGCATACTTTTATGTGGACATTGCGATTCAATGTACGATTTAATGCAGTTCGGAACGTGTCGTGCATAACTGTTTTAGGATATAAGATGGAAAGATAGATCTAAATACTATACTAGATACGTAACGTCTGGAATGTAAAGTTAATTTCGGTTACTGCTCTTTAGATATTTGGTGAATCGGTTCCATAAAAAACGATATTAAAAGAGGCATCAACAATAGCCGTCGTCATGCTGAAATATAAAAAATTTAATTCTATTGGCTATTTTTCACTTCAGAATTTAAAGTTAGGCGAAGCAAGAATAAAAGGTATCGTTAAAAAAATTTCCGCCTTACGTGCTGGTAATGTTTTTTTATGGATCTGCTGCCCTTCCCAAAATATTAGCAATAATATGTTCGATATTTAATTTTGCAGGTGACGACGAGGGACTTCATTGAAGCTACTATGATTATGATTTATTACAGGTCTGCATGATTAAATATTAAATAATCTCCATGGATATCGACTATGTATTTTAAAAGTTACTGTCATGGTGTATCTGAAAAAAACGTCTCTTAATAACATGGACTCATGTCTCTATATTCCTCATTCTTGACGCTGCTAAAAAACTAGCTATTTTAAGAATGCGAAACTTCATACAGTTCTAAGAATTAGCTGATAACATAGCAAGGTTGAGCTCGAAACACTTTTTTCCGTATAGAAAGAAAAAAATAACAATAACAAATGCTGGACCGCAGTGCTTAAAAAAGTAAACACAATTTTTTTGGTGCGCTACAATAAATAATTATATTGCTGCATAGTAGACTATAAGGCTTGATCAGCACGTGCTAACTGAAGTGCAATTTAAAAAATCAACAGGAAGTTACGCAATAACCATGAGCTTATGTAATTTTCAATATTTTTAGTTGAAACTGGATTTGTACATTTTTTCTTTGTTTTTGATACATTTTAAGTTTTTGATGTTTGGAATATAGTTTTTTCAATTAAGGAAATACTTTCGGCATCTGCTTTACAACCTTTTTTACAAATACTGATTCATTATCGATACCGAGTGTTTTATCTGTTAGAAACCGTTTTACTTCTTCTCATCAAAATTCGAGTCTGGTGATTACAATCATATTTATAGGATTTTTTAAATATATTTCCATAGAACAAATTTTGAAAAAATTTAACAAATACTGCCTTTTTAAAATTGGCTACATTGATTTCAAAGTTAACGACGGAATAAAGACCTAAAAAGTGCTTGAATATATTAATAATTTCTTTCACAATACGAATTGTGTTGAGTATGAACTTTTAGAATAAAAAAACTTAAGCAATTTTTAGTAACAACATTTGGTCATCCTGCACTATTAGAAGATCTCGTAAAAATACTTAAAACATCAAATTGTTCCTTTTTATGATTGTAATAAGTAGTGTACACATGAATGAGGCATGGAAATATGGAAACACAATGGATTTTAGCGAAATAAATTTTTTATCCAGGTTTATTTCATAAAGTTTAGAATAATTCTGATAAAATTCAGTAAATTTAAACAAAAAAAAAATTTTATTTGAGAATTATTTTGTAATTCTTAATAAATTTTTAATGTAAAGTGAAAGTACTTAAATCCCATCGTTAACAGAAGGACACGAAAACATCTGTGTGACATACAGTATATACCTGTTAATAATGTATGTATTAAAGACAAGTTCATACAAGTTCAATTACAAGTTCATACGATATTGTATTTTTTATGTCAAGCTAACTTAATAATTTCTTTATTATCTAATTTTATAAAATAAATACATAAAATTTAAAAAAAATATATTCATACAACCATGTATTTTGATCTTTCGTGTTATAATTGCATACGCTCTTTATCCCAATAATTTGAGCTAACAATAAATTTTACTTTCGTAATACTTCGAGGTAACGAAGTAATAATGCATGATTACCAGTAGAATTGTATCGAAACTCACGCGATTCCCAAATAAGAATTGTTAACGATATTCTTGGAATTTACCATTGGAGTTTGAGATTAAATATTGCAGACATACGAAACGTTAGGTAGGGCTCGAACTACTATGAGTTTCTCAATTGCTGCATTACATGTACATAGATATAATAATTACTAAGCCTACCTGCAATTATCTCGTGGCTTATTACGTTTCCTAATAACCATTGATCTTAATTAAGAGGGCACCTTGTCGTAATAAACTGAAAATCAATAACGTTAACTATGAAAAACATTGATACTTTATGCGTATGCTGAAAATTCATGACATTCAGTACTTACTGTGTGAATATAGGATACAGTAACAATCAAATTTAGTTAGAAGCAGTGACATAAAAAACCGGTCACGTTTCTGCAACAATGTTACGTTCGTTTTAATTTATGATATAAGCGAATGCCTTATGGCACATTCCAACGTCTATTTCAAAATCGTCTGTTACCAATGAGTAAAATCCTTTGAATAAGCTTTAGATATACTTTTATAAAGAATTAACAGAATATGAACTTTGATAGATACCTCCTTTTGATTTCTTTACGATATAATTATTACTCTGCAATCACTTACTTCAAACAGAGGATGGTATATGAGACTTGAGCAGAACACTGTACTTTGTCCGATTTGTGGTGATATGTTGGCCGCTCTTAAATAAAAAGTAGTTGTTATTGAAGTAGTTAGAAAGAAAAGAGTTTTTAGACGTGCATTGACTAGACGATCTATGGCGGGGACGCACGTAGTCAGCACCATCGATCTTCAACACGGCTACCAATAATCTGCTAAGAAGTATATCTATGAACTATTATAATTTAGCACACGTAAATAGTGGCTGCAACTCAAATTCTTACACAGTACTTGCAGCAGCATTTAAAAATTCAATGGATCAAACAAAATACTACTGCGCCACGTTTAATCTTACATGTATACACACGCATTCGCACACACACCCACACGCACCCACATACACACACAAATATATATGTATATACTGTTCACTCTCTCTCTTCATCTGCCACGCTATACTAATCCTTCTTACAACAGCGACCAAAAAATTGTTAGCCCTCGCACTGCTATAATCCCTTCCAGTGGCGATAATAATATGGCTGTAATAATCTACCGCTTGAACGTATGCTTCTTCTGCGTGACAACAACTTACTTCTCTAAAATTCAGATCATCCTCGCGTTCATCAATAGCACGTCCCCTCATTGCGCAGCTATCTGCAAGAGAGATTTAACGTCTACGCTGCTTTTTTGGATACTGACAATTATACTGTAGCGCTATCTCTCATTCTCTTCTCTGGTCATTACCTACTTTCTCACTCTGATACACGATTTCACCGCTTACTATCTTAACACATCGCCTTTACTATGAGTATCCTGATTAGTCTCCGAAACATCTCGTTTACTTACCTTACAGACACGTGAAACACATTCCCCGAGTGGCCTCTAGCAGGATAGATAACGACTGTGCTTGTAATGTCAGTTTTCTGAACGGCACTAGAGATAAGTAAAGAGATTGCTAACGCCAATGCTACCAGGCACGTCAACTATTCAAGCCACTCATTGGAGTGCCACGCCATGACCAGCCGTCGAACCAAGCACACATCTTACTCGACGAGAGGCTACGTTACGAAAGAGGTGAAGCCGAAGTGTGTGCCTGTGAGTGCGAGAGAGAGGAGTAGACATGTGCATGTTATTGGTATACAAATAGGTGCTACAGCAGCAGAGGGAAAATGTATATAGACGCTGTATGTGCCGAAGAGTGCGAGAGAGAGGAGCAGGCATGTGCTATATAGGTCTACAAGGGAGAGGACTCAAGAGAAGAAAGGAAGGGAGATGCGACCGATTATGTCTATATATACAAGGTACAGCTAAGTGGAGCGAAACCAACCTAATGTGCACATGTGCAGGCGATAATTGCGATGTATTTCTTTTACAATATGCATAGCACTCTTTAACTCATATCATATACAACTGACACGCTGTTACACGACATTGTACGCATCAACCTGTAGGGAATAATAAATTATCTCTTGTTATCTAGTTAGTAATGAAATAGCTACAGCCTAGGCGCTGGGGGTTTCCGATGATAATATGCCTCTTTGATGCATTAGATGTCTGCTGCGATGCTAGTCGAGTTGGTTAGTACGAAATGTCTGACCAAAGTTTTTTGCGGTCCGAGGTTCGAACCTCGCATGACTTGAATTTTTGTTTTAAATCTATCAGTCTATTTATATTTTTTAATGTATTTTAACCCTTTTAATCCATTTAATTAAATTTCTGCGTAAAAATGTATCAGCTTATGAAGTTTTATCGATATATAAACTATCATCAAGGTACATACAGTACTACCTTAAATACATACAGAAGTTCGTATAAAAATTTTTTTTTTCTTCTTAGTGCAAACCTGCATAATCCATAAAATTTTTTTTCTACGTATACTAATATATTATTTACTCCTTTAATATTGTTCATTAAAAATCATGGGATATTTAACGTTTTCCATATCAAGATTTCAAATAACAATAATGAATTGCTGAACAATTTTTTCCACAAAAATTAACAATAATGAATTGCTGAACAATTTTTTCCACAAAAATCGATGTTTATAAATAGATCATGAAATTAAACATTACACATTGTCAATTAATCAATAAAATTAACACCAACAAGTTATTTTGCAATGAAGATCAGAATCTAAAAGTAACAAAATTAACAGGTCTGCTTGGGTCAACACTCGACGTATCACATGAAAAACCCAAAATTACGTGGAAAAAAAGCCAGTGGCACAAAAAAACTCACTTTATTCAATCTAGGATACAATCACTGTAACTCTACTACAATTTACTAATTTACAAACATACATATCCGTGCTACGTGGGATTACGTCCGGTATGGTGATCGGGAAATAAGTGCACATCCAGTGAGGTTAATAGTTTTTTATTTAATTATAGACCGAGGGAAGAGCCAAGTGTGAGTCGCAAACCGGAGCGGATACGTCTGCCTCTCCCGAGCGTCGGGTCTAGTCTCCCTTTCTTCTCCTGACTCCCTCTCCCCTTGCCTACCCTGTACTGCCTTGTCCGAGAGGGCCCTCTGCTAGGAAAGGGCAGACGGACGTATAGCTTTATGCTATCGTACGTTACACGTTCCAGGCTGCGACGACGTCTTCCCCGACGGCGATTTTTATGTATGTTAAGGGTGGATGTTCGAGTAATGTTTGGGTGCTGTTGTTTGCGTTCTACGCCTTTTTCCATTAAGGAGCAACGAGGTAGTCTTTTTCTGCTGATCCTAGTTTCCCCCTAAGGTTTATATCCATGCTGTCTGTATCGTGTATACATTTTTTTTGTATGTGTAGCGCTCTTCACTCTTTATTTTATTAGACAAACTTTCTTATATTTACACGCTTATTCTTAAGTGTACTATCATGATCCAGTTAGTAGTATGCATCAAATAACAATTGATTGGTATAAGTAGCATTGTAGCATTAAATTTCTTAAGATTCATGTACCCGCCTATACGCTCTTTTCCAACTGATGTATGAATGAGGTTGCACAGGATAACCATATTATAATTATTGTCAATGGTGTCGGAGGCTAAGGTGCTACTACGTCCGACCTATCTTAATGGTGTTTTTTTTTTTTTTTTTTTTTGTTAATATCGTCACGCAACTAAAGGTTTTAATTTCAGTATGTTAGTTATTTCTTTGCTATTATCAATAATATTGTTATCCTTATTATTATTTTTATTCTAATCAAGGATGTCGTTGTAAGGCTGTCCTGTTTCTAAGAGAGACTAGGTTCTCGTTCATGGCTTTTTGCCGTCGACCTGTTGGCCTCCGGTCAGTGACCCCCTGCTCCCAAGTTTTATTGCCGGGCTGGTGTACCTGCGTTTGGATGACGATCGGTCCCAGCGTGATGCTATTGTTGGCCGCCCTTCGTCGTGGGTTC
>JAPYYV010001637.1:0-23392 GCA_030522625.1 Copidosoma aretas | reverse complement strand
GCGCATGTTGCTGGCGAAGAACAGATGAATCCGGTTGATGTGAACCACCAGCAGCATCAAGAACCACATATTAACCCCTATCCCGCCCTTGATTTTGGGAGAAAGGAAGAAATAGCGTATCCAGCTCTTCAGCGGCTACAACAACAACTAATATTCCTTGATCCAAATAATAATGATGAGCGAATCAATGAAGTAGCTCGTAATGACTTGGATCTCGCTAATGAAGCAGGTGTGAAAGTACCTTTTCAATTAAACGAGCCTGGATTACAAATTGTTCCTATTCCACCACAGCAACAGATTCGACCGGGTATGCAATTTTTTAATCCAAGTTAATATATATGTCCAGGAATATTTAAAGATTTTCTACGACGTTAAAAGTTGATTTTGTCACAACCAGCAAAGTCTGGGCTTTAATAACTTTTACAATTAAAGTTTCTTCTATTATTTTACCTTTTTAATACTATTCACGATAATTTTTATTTAATTTTTTAGAGGCAATGAATGAAAACAGTCAGCAAAACCACGATGAAATGAAACAATTAAATATTATCAACGCGCGTCAGGGAAATAAGGTTTGTACATGAAAAAACGTTTTGTACAGTTACGTGAAACACAACATTGTTGATACGGCTGGATATTTATTAGTGTTTAAATCTAATAGTAATGTGAGTGTTGGTATATTATCCAATGTTGCAAGTTCCCTGTATCAATGAACAAATTTCCGTTATTTTCCAATTAATTAATAAATTGGCATTGGCTTATTTTTCAATCAATCATACATGACCTAACGATAAAGTTACAATTGGAGCCTACACATACAAATCTTAGAAAACTGTGATCATCATGAATGTTTCTTCACAAGAGTTATCAGTCTTCTTATTGGCAAATAACTTGCTCAGTATCGAAGTACCACAAGTTTGGACTTATACTTCTACATTTACATGTTCAATGTAACATAACCCACGTCTATTTCCATTAATTATTCAAGATTACTGACTGCATCCGCCATGACAAGTAAAAATTAGATATTGCACTACAGTTGGACATACCAGCACACTAAACGCGATCAATTAAATTTAGTACTATATTATGAAAACTACATATTTGATTCTATTAATTGTAGAACGTCCGTCGGCGTCGACAAGCTAACCGGCAAAGACGTAGGAGGCAAAGAAGAGCAAATGATGGCCAAGCTCTTGTAAATCCCAATCATAGGAGGAGGCAAAGAAGAAACAGAAGATGGGAGGATGAAGGTAATAACATAATTACTCTTAACAGTTAGTGAATCCCTTGGCGTATAACTCAGTGCTTCCAAACATAAAAGGTCAATTAATAAGTTACGAGTCAAAGTCGATTTAAATTGTAAGAGCTGTTACATTGTTTGACCAAAATTTCTGTGAGATAAAAATTCTATCCGTATTTCCTGGAATCAATGATCGATCAGAATTAACTAAAGTTTTTCATGTACAAGGTATTGTAAGATTACGATGACATATCAACGATTAAAAAATTTGAATGAATGGTCAAACAATGTATGTATGTTATTACTATCCAAAGACAATGAATCATACAAATATGTTTTGAATCATTTTACGAAACAGCAATTTAAAAGTATTACTTCCAGAGATGATTCAATGGTTAATAACAGTCTTAATATGTACACCATCGCACGTCATTTCAATCTGCTGTTATATTCCTCAAACGATTTTGTACATGATAACCAAGGTAAATTGTCTTTAGTAAAATTTCAATCGTTATTTGTAATAATGCTTCAAAAACTAAAGTTTTTGTCCGTTTTTTATCTTCACGCACAAAAAACTGCTAAAATTCTTCATCAAGTATGTTGGATAATTTGTCACCGTAAATCTATCGTAATTGATATAACCAATGCTAAATACACAACAATAAAAGCTCTGCTCAGTTAGTACAATAAGAGCTATGTTTGTTACAAGAGAGATATCAATTTGTACTGGAAAATATACAACCATCCATACACACGAAACAGACTCGACTGTCTCATCTTGGTTATCTTCATGTTTTACCTAAGTAAACTTCATAGCGACTATAAAGTACGACTGTAATTAACGATTTTACTACATTTATACTGTAATTTAATAGATCATGAGTCGTAAATTTTGTATGATATTGTCTTTGGGAAGTGAGGTGTATTGCTTCGATAATATCACGATCAATTTTAGTGAGTAATTCTACAGTTGCCCTTGAAATGGTTTTTCCAAAAAAATAGTCAATGTTTAAGCTCACTCTTTGAACACATTCTACCGTTATTATTTTGTAATGTGTTAATAGTTAAAAACTGTACTAAACGAACGTAATTTACCTTGCCTTTACAATACAAATTAATAATGATATCATGATGAAAATTTACTCTTCGCCAATGATTCAATAATCCATCGATGCAGATTATTCTTCGTGAAAACTGCAAGCTCTTAAAGCTACGGAAAAAAATGGCTTATACTGATTTGCACAATGTTATCATAGTACTGGTAAATTTAAAGAAGATTCGTGACAAGTGCTTTATAGGTGCGGTCTTGGCCACAGGGCACAGGTGCTTTCTTAACCAACCATTTCATACGCACACATTAAAAGAAAGTAGCTTGATTAGGAGTTGATGTTTTCGAAAGCGCGTGATTCGAATGATAATCAATCAAGTTTATTGACTCGTTTCGCTGATAGTTGGTCTTGGATGCGCAGACGAATTATTGAAAAATAAGTTATAACGGTAAATAATAACAGGAAAAGTGTGGATGCACGATGCTTCTGCAAAAATTATCGATGTTCTAATGAATGGTGTGTCAGAAATGAAAACTGTTTGTCGTATATTTTGTTATTGTTAAAGGTTGATGGAATTATCTACAAATGTGATATGTTTAAAAACTTATGAATGTTACGTGTTCCGATACAAACAGTTACTTTTAATAGTATTTTTTAACATTCACAAATCTTATTTTTTAAGGAATCTGCTCAGTGTAAGCTAAACTGTATAATAATATTTCTGTCCATTACGCGATTGTAATTTTAATATCCTTATATACTGAGATTTTTCATGGTTGGCCTAAAGTTGCCATAGTTTTGAAGAGCGGTTTTCAGTTAATATGGAGATCGCCTTCAAGTACATGTCTGTAGACATGCGCGAAGAAAAGACCTACTGTCTGGCCTCACTGTGGTATCTTTCGGAAATATTTTTTTTTTAAATCTACTTTGTATAAGCGTCTATTTTTGTTAAAGTTCATCGTATAATAATATGTATTAGGTATATTATAACGAGACTGGAAGTAATGAGCCATTTGATTGTCACAGATAAAGTACATGTAACGTATTGAAAAAAAAAAATTTCTTTTGCATACTAAAACAAGTGGTAGACTTGGCAGATTTTTTCTATATTATTATTGTTGATTACAGTATAGATTATTTTTACTCTAGAGCCTAGCAATACTACAGTTTCGGAGTGTGCTCGAAAATGATTTTCGGAGATCACCTCCGAGTACATCTTATTTTCAGTGTGCGATGGAAAGATTTCTGTCTTGGCCTCGCTGTGGTGTTTCTAGGAATTGTATAAAGAATCTCACTTCTTTTCATTCAATGTTAGTCCACGATAATATAACGTAGTTTAATAGTAACGCAAAACAAACACAATATTTTTAACGTCAAAAGCAAACATACATGTCACAATAATTTGCAAATATTACCATCGTTACTCTGCATGAAACAAACAACCGAAGCTTATCTTGATTTATGACGAAAAATTGGTTGTTACCATCAATAAGTAGATTTTTTACTTTAAGTCTAATGATGCAACAGTTTTGGAGAGCGTTTTTCAATCGATGTGGAGATTGCCTCTAAGTACATATCTTTAGACGTGCACGACGGAAAGATTTACTGTCTGGCCTCGCTGTGGTATCGTTAGGAATTATATCAAAAATAATACTTTGATGTTTTTTTCAAGTTCTTCGTATGATAACATGTACTAGTTCTATCGTAATACAACTTAAAGCACCATATAATTTTATCGCCGTAGATACAGTAAATATCTTACAGTATTTTTAATTATTTTGTTTCATCGTAGAACCGAGTATTTTCCAAACGAAGTCCTTATTTTCCACTTAGTGAAATGGTCTTTATTTCTTATTTAAAGCTTATTGATGCTATAGTTTCGGAGAGTAATTATCGATTGTTTTTGAGACTGACTCGGAGTAAATTTTATTCTTAATGTACGATGGAAAGATGTATGTCTGGACTCAATGTGGCGTCAATGGGAATCGCATAAGAATTTTGTATTAGTTATTACTTAATTATTAATCATATAATACCATAAAACAGTTAACCGTAAAGCTAAACACTTTGCATGTTAAATCTAAAAAGTTAATTGATCGATCACAATATTGTTGAGATATTTAATATGAACATATTCTATTATAAAAACTCACCTAAACTTGTAAAGTAATATATTCGTTACATTTCAAAGTAAAGATCTTATTCCAATCCTAACGGTACCACAGTTTTGGAGAGCGTTTTTTAATTGATTTGAAGATCGCCTCTAAGTACGTGTCTTCAGACGCGTGCGACGGAAAGATTTACATTCTGGCCTCACTATGGTATCTTTTGGAATTATATAAAAACATTTGTTTATTTTTTCTTTCAAGTTGCTTATATAATACTATGAACTAGTTCTATCATAACACAACTAAAAATTTTGTAAAATCCGATCACCTTTCTGACTGACACATTCTTTATTTGTTCGAAAGGATTAAAATTATGCAATTTCAGTGATTTTGGGCTTGAAGAGTAATTTTTACAAATTTATGTCTCCGATTCTATGTAAGCAGCATGTAGGTTTGTTTTTTTCAATTTTACGGAATGGAAAAAGCTTTAAGATGCTTTGCCCAAAAAATAAATTTTTTTATTTTTGCTTCCAAATTTTTTTGTAGGTAAATTATACATCAATACACGTTCCTGGTAAATTTTAAAGAGATCATATGTTTAGTTTTTGTAAAAAATAATTTCAAAGTTCGTTAAAATCGTATGACCGTCCTTGTCTAACAGCCGGAGTCTTACGAAACAGCTCTTGAATTGCCATTCTGTTTTGGAGACTATAAGAAGGATAATTTATGTGTCATCAAATAAAAACTTTCATCTTATTCTTGAAAGTTTAAGAATTTTCTTGACCGGTTGTAGAAAAAAATCGTACTCTTACTTTTCAAGTAATTTCAGTTACAAAACGAAAAACGACGAATAATAAAGGTTAAATTTGCTTTTGACACACACACGTGCTCATTTGGCTCTATCAGTGAGTAACATTGATAAAAATATCGCTAGATGGCGTAACTCTCGAGGGCAAAGCACCTTCAGTGTGCTCAAATGTGACTGGGAAGGTAAGGTTATAACCATGTCTACAGATATACAATCCCATGTATCTTCCACTCACATTTGAGCATACTTAGCACCTTAAGAAAAAAATACACTCGTCAGTTATTATTTGCATGCGCAGAAGCATACTGCTCATATTTATCTTATTCTTCGTATACGTGTGCATCGAGCTGCAGCCTACTAGGAGTAAAACGTCTATTTGATAGACACCTTAAGAAATTTTTTTGTTTTTGCGAAGATATTTAAAAACTGATAATGATCAAAGACAAATAAATTTTCATCAACGATGTATACATATCTCACCTATCGTAATTCACTATAATAAATACAATATTATGTCAGAACACAATGAAAAACATCAAAAAGCCTACTAATGCCTGTAGGCCAGATAGACTAGTTAAATCAAATGTCCGAGAAACGTCGCGAGAGACACAGGTTAAAAGTTGCGCTTCTCAATAAACAAAGCAATTTCGGTAACTCATCAACAAAATTCTCATAGTTTTTTCGTAATACTTTTTTTTTACTGGCTGACTACGATAATCATTTAAATGTCGATGATGACAGAAATTTGTATAAGCATCCGCAAAAAAAAGCGTAAGTTACATAATAGTAGGAAATTTCCTATAGACGCAGAGTGAGCGCACTCACCCTTTTTTTGCGTAGGAACGTTCGTGAGCACCGGCTTTGATTTCAAACTTCGAACGTGTGAGTGACAAACAAAATCATTCAAATGTCCACTTGCTCTTTTGTACGTGCAAAGTGCGAAGAGAAAAATGTGTAAGCGCACTATTTCGTAGAACCCATCAGAATTTTTTTTTTTTTTTATTAAAAATATTGTGCCTTATTTTTTGCAGAAACCGGTTTCCGCATGTAACAACTTCTTAATTTGATTTCAACTTCACTGTATTTTTTGTTCGTTAACACCAAGCGCTGTCGCTATACTCGTCACACTGGAAGAACAATACCGTGTATGATTACATATTACAAGGATTTCCATGTATTTCCTACACTGCACTAGCAATGCTGAATTCATACTACATTAATTTTGCTTGAGTAAGTAAGCTAGTAAGTATGTCGGACCATGTGCGTATTCAACTAAATACACAATTGTATTTGAATTTTCTCCAAATGTTGATAACGTTTGCTTATTATAAGGATTAATATGTAAAGAAACATATAATGTTTGTTGTATTTTATTCAATTGATGTCACTTATGTAAAGTACTCTTGTTCATTCCGAATTCTTCCGGTTTTCGATATAAAATTAATGTATTGTCTTACTAAAGTAACAGTTGTTATTATCTAAAGCACCCATGACGATGCCGTGTGGAATTTCGTAATTTTACGGTTGCTCTTGATAAGAAACACGTTATTCTCAGAAGTACGAGCACTTTATGTAAGAGACATCAATATTAACGTTAGCAATATACCTCAACTTCATTTATCTTTAGTTTGAAGGCGAGAAGAACTAGTTAACGAGGTCGCTGCTCTTCGAGCTGAACTGGAAAACAGGCCGCCCATAAATGCTTGTCTACTTTGCCGTAACGAACACTAAATTCCGGCGTATATGTTCGACGGATGCGGTCATGCCTGTATATGCAGGGAATGTTATGAACTGTATCGAAATACTCCTAGGTCAATAGATGTTGCAACAGGCAAATTGAAATGCCCTCAATGCCGGACCCCCGGTAATGTACGACAGATTTATATCGCACAATTGTAGATTTCAGGTTTCTGGTTCTTTTTACTGTATTAAAAAATAAAAATTTTGAAAAATTGTTATATAATGTATGTTCAATATTTAAAGTCATTGATGTGTATTTTTGTCATTTTGATTTATGAAATCATCAAAATGTACTATCTTACATCGTTTTAAGAACTTTAAGTGATGTCAGTTGGTTTTGTACATATCAGAATCTGTCCCATGTAACTCGGCCTAGAATGGTTCACTTACATCTCCGCGACCGTACTGGTAGATTCATAATAAGTCCTATTTTATTAATAACCTTGTAGCTTGGTTGTTATTAGAGGAGGTAACTTGTTTTTTAGTTGATAGGTATCGCAAACGACATGTAAAGATGTTAAGATCTTCTTTCGAATTAAGTCCCAATCATCAGAGTTTTGTCTTACACGAACATTTCTAAATTTTTGCACATTTCATACATAGCTGCAGAAGGTTTCCTGTTCGGTAGGAGTAATTAACTGATGCTTGCATAATAAGTAACAGTTGTGCACGGAATATTTCATTCTCGAGAATATCTTATTGTGTAGTATGCTTAATAAAAACACGGGGCAGTCGTGCGACTGTCGGTAGAAGCTATGTTTCTTTGCCGTAATAAAAATATTGAATTAAAAAAAAAAAGGTTGATTATATTAATAAAATAATAATGTGTTAAAATTTTTTTTTTCGCAAATAACGAATACATTTTACTGGTAATTTAATTTTTTCCTGTAAATATTGCAATACGATCAGAAAAAAAATATACACGCACATGTATATATTTTAGTTCATACAATCTATCGGCCAGTACCGTGGTACGTCTGCTCTCTCTCTCTCCCCCTCTGAGCAGCTTTTTTTCCCTCTCTCTCTCTCTCTCTCTCTCCCTCACTCGCCTTGCCCACCGGCCCGCCCCATTTACTCGACTGTTCTCTCGTCCTTTCTCACTTGCTCTACATATATTGCGCGATAAATTAGGTAGTGGAGTGGGGGTTCTTACTGTCGGTTTTTATATATGTTAGGGCTCAGTCCCATGGAGCGAAATGGAGCCGCGCAATAGACTCCGCGCAATAGAAAGAGCCTATGCGCAGACTTTTCTATTTCGCATGGCAGAATCCGCTATGATCCCATGTGCCTGAATGACCCATCCGCTACGCATTAAAACCCGTAAGAGTGAACGGGAAGAAGGTGCGTTGAAGCTCTCACTTGCACTTATGGGCTCAAATGGGTTGCACACTGGTCTTTCCTGCCTATGGGACTATAGTGAACTTGAGTTGGACGAAATAGAAGGCCCAAAAAGTTATTGGTGTTGTTGGTGTTTATCTGTAGCTAAGATTTTTTTTGGAGACGTTGCTAGGATATTCCGTAGTGTTTTGTGTAAACATGGCAGATTCCTAAATCTCATTTTGCTTTGTTTACTTTAAGTTAAAGTCTTGCACTTCCTAGCACTAGCAGTGACCAAAGCGCATCCATACCAGAATCAAAAAGAGACGAACTAGAAAAGTCTTCGCAATAGCTCTGGTTGGCTCTTTCTATTGCGCGGAGTCTATTTCGCAAAGTTTATTGCGCGGCTCCATCTCGCTCCATGGGACTGAGCCCTTAGGTGCAGCCGCCAGACCCGGTGTAAAAATCATAGCTTTAAAAAGTTATTTATTCATGTATCAACCCTGTAATTGGATTCTGAAACGTCACAAGACTCCCGCTATATGTATGATCAATCGGGGAAAAGGCAATATGGAAATCAATATTCTTCTATTTTTATTACACTTATATTACGATTGTACTATGGTAGAAGTAAGTATAGTACTATGTTAAACAGTGAGTTTTCTAGTAAATAATGATACCCTTACTATTATTGTTTTTAACTCAATTGTTACTTACAGCTAAAAACTTTCGTTTGAATCTTAAGAAAGTGTCTTCAACTTGTAATAAACTTGTTTTGTCGCTTATTTTATATCAGCTGTTTTGGCAGTGCTCTATATCAGTGATGCGATCTACCTAAGCCATTTGTGTGTTATAATGCTATGTAAAGTTATAGTCGGCAACGCTAAAGTCTTGGGTAGATCGCATCACTACTGTATATCTGTAAAAGTCGCAGTCTGGGGCCTAACCATAGAGATATAAGAATATATCTCTTATATCTTATATCTCTATGGGCCTAACTCATACAATTTGTCCCCTTCCAACTACGTCACTTAGCAGTGAAGTGCAGTCGATGATTTTGGTAAGTGTAGTAATGTAGCTGTTAGTGTCTGGACGAATCATTCGATAAACAAAATGGTATTACTATACAAACCAAAAACATCGACTGCGTTTTACTGCTAAGCGACGCGCTACACGGAAAAAGTATTTCTTTCCAAAGGCCATCCTCAACAGCTCGATGTAAACAGGCACAGCATCAACATTCATCGTTCGTACATCGCTAATCACGATGTTAATTTCGGACGTGCACTATCACTGTCGATGATGTAAGATCTCATTTTTTTTTAGAACGAACAATGGATGTTAATGTTGTGCCTGTTTACACCGAGCTCGACTATGACGCTATGTTGAGAATGGCCTTTTGGGAGTACAACCTGTTTCTGTGCAGTAAGTTTGGGTTTGGAGTTTTTAAATATTTGCTAAAAACTCCCTATCACTACTATGCGAGTTCCCTATCCCTAAGTAACTCCTAAAAACTTCCTATCTCTATCATTAAGTAGAACCAAAAAGTAACTATACAGTATTCTTATCGACTAAAATAGTAGGAAATGCTTGTATCTTAGAACAATCATTATTAGTTGAAACAAACAAAAACATATTCGTTCCCAGGAGGCCTGTATTAATTTTCCGTAACTTGACTACACGCATATTACTTATCGCCACAGTCGCGTAAAGAATTTTAATTCTAATACCAATCTTTATAATGGCATGAACTTCTTTGCCACTAAGATGAAATATACTGTACTAAAGTATTCATCGTCTAATAAGCCCTTTGTCAACGTTTTACAAAACTAGATGATAATTTTTTTTTTGAAAGCGTTCTAAGCTTCTTAACACTTCTCGAGCGGAGAGATTATGTGATAAAATTGGTAGTCGCTGAGGGGCTTGGGAATATAAGATTGGTTATTTATTTATTTTTTTTAAACTTTATGGCAACATTGGCATCGAGAGTCGGTTTCCACCAAGTCCCAATCTTTGCTGCTCTTTCAATGATCACTAAAATTGGTTATTTGTAACGTGTGCTTGGTTTGATGTCAAAAATATCTCAGTTAAAGTGTTGCAGAGCTACTTAATCCGAGACACAATGTTATGGACACTTGGGTGTATAAAAAGTGTCCGCTCAAAAGTTGACTGCAGTGGTGCTGATTGTACTTAAGATTGGATGGCGTCCTAACTTATGAGAATAAAAGAGAGACATTTAGCGTTCGCCACTTTTTATTCCTGATTGACCAGCATTAGCTTGGCCTAAAGTCTGACTGGTTAATTCCCATCGCAAAATTATTGGCTACTCAGCACATGATGTAAAAATGTACACAACGTGTGAAATTATTAAAATTTTAAATCAACAATTTCACGGGGCAGTCGTGGAGCGGCATATGGGATGATTCTGGGCGGTGAAAGGCAGGTCGGTGCAGGGCGGCCCACAATTTCTTTTCTACCTTTTGAAGCACGAAAAAATTAGTAAATTTTTCATAATTTTTCGGGGCAATGCAAAGCATGCGGGGTCGCTAGTGGACGGGTAACTTTACCTACACGTCTCTCTGCAATGTACATTCACTACACTGAAAAACATTCGGTATAGTGGCTATCAGCGCACGTATACACACTATGCCAAACTACAGTGTATCAATTGTCCCTTCATGCGGTGTATAACCGGTATACCGAATCGGGCTACGTGAGTTCCTCAGCGGCACAGTCGTTATACACCGCAGGTTTTGGCACAGTAGGTATACAGGTGCGGTATAAAGCATATACGGCAGGGGGTAGCTGCTGTTCCGAGTGTTTCGACTGGCATAGCAGACGCGCCGGACCCGGACGTGCGGAGTAGGCACTGCGCCACCTATGGAATATCGACTGCACCGAATGTTTTTCAGTGTAGCTTTTTTAAGAGCACGCTTCGCGTGCCATAGGATGAAAGACAGTTATAGTTTCTAAACAGCCAATCACATGCATTCCAAACTTGTTCTTAATATGGCTGCGCTATAATCCAATATGGTTGCGCCCTCTGAGACATATCCCTTTTACGTTAGGACACACGATAATACATGCATGCAAAAGTAAGCCAGCCATCTACACCTGTGTAAAAGATTTTGTACATTTACAGTAGGCTGACGGTGTGCGTTCTTTACAAACTTGTTTTAACGATACTTATTCTACAGATGTGTAGAACGGTAGTGCTTTTATAGTGTAGGATTATGTTATGTAGTGTAGAATGTAAAATATGCATTTTTTTGTGTAGAGCGCACTATGAATCTCATTTTTGTCTAACTACTACATTCTTCACTCGTGTAGAACACATTCGTGCTTGTCCACGATAAAACATGAACGTGTAGAATAATTTTTTATCGTGTAGGGATAATCATCGTGTTCAACTTTTCGTACTTAATACTCTGTGTATAGTTCAAACATTTCTTATATATTCATCTATCCTTTGGTCAAATTTGTTTGTGCTTGTACACAATTAAAAACATTTGTGAAGTTGTTTGAAGTTTCAGTAATGAAGTTTTTTGTGTAAAATTCATTAATCTTTAAAAATATTTATTGTAAAATATCCTAAAATAACGATAAAAAACTTTAAGATCAACTTTTCCAAAAAAATAGGTTTATATAAATCGAAAAAAATTTTATCAAAAAAAATACATCCAGCAAAACTCAAATCGTGTTTTCAGCGGTGATAGGTATCCAAAGACAAAAAAAAAGCCTTGTTGGATCAAAGTAGGCCAAAATAATCCTGAGATATGTCTAATTATATACATATCCTATTTACACCCACGCACACCCAGCTACTGATTTTTCTAATTTTTACGATGTACGTGCTTTATGCAAAATTTAATGATATTTCTTGATGTTTATAGTAAAATATCTAAAAATAACAATAAACAGCTTTAAAATCAACTTTTAAGAAAAAATAAATAAAATCGAATTAAAAAAAAATATACAGCAAAACTCATATTTTTTATTTCAGCTGTGTAAAGAATCCAAAAACAAAAAAAAACTCCCGTTGGATCAAAATCGTTCGAGGCATTTCTGAGATACAACTGATTACACTGAGATACATACATACACACACGCAAACACACAGATGGACATTTTCGAAATAGTGATTTATTTTAATTCTAAACTTCATAAAACGTGTTTCTGATACGGTTTTACGAAATGTTTTTCTATGTCTATAGCTAAGCTTTCTTTATGAGGAAGCGAGAATTCCGTCACAATAGAAATCGACCTAAGACATGATAAGATAAGACTGATTATATACATTTCCCGTATACCCTTACGCAAACCCAGATACTAAATTTTTTTAATTTTAGCTGAATTATTTCAAGTGTAGAATTTTATGATCTTTCTAAATTTCTATTGTGTATTATACTAAAACAATAATAAATATCTTTGATATTTGTTTTTCAGAAAAAATGGAGTTCCAAAAATAATAAAAATCCAAATTAAAAAACAATGAATGTATTAAAATTTGTTTAATATGTAATTTTAATCGAAAACCGAATAAAACTAGACCGTAATTAGGGGAGTCGGCCAAAGTAATTCTGAGATATGATTTATTATATGCATTCGCTATATGCACCCACGCACACCCAGCTACCAAATTATTTGATATTTTAGTAATTACTTATTTTTTTGATAATATTTATCGATCTTTAAAAATCTTTCTTGTAAAATATCCTAAAATAACGATAGATAGCTAAAAATTCGTTTTTTGTGAAAAATTGAATGTTTTGTTTTAATTTTGTATCGCAGAATATCCTAAAATAACAACAAATAGCTTAAATATCAAATTTTCGTAAAAATCGATTTTGAAAAATCAATTTGAAAAATGTACATCGATTGTAACGTCCACAAAACGTAGATACATCATGTTATCTCGATACGTAATTTTCCGTCTATTACAAAGCTTTTTTTATAAGCTAGAAGTAATATAGGGAAACAATTCAGAGCAAAACACAAAATTTTTTTTTTTGCAGTTATAGGAATCAAAGAACAAAGCCAAGATGTAATTTGTATCTTAAAATTAAAAAATCCCGTCGATATTAAAAGCGACCTAAGACAAACTGAGCTATGACTAAGTAAATACACTGAAAAAAATTTGGTCTGCTGGAGGTACCACAGTTTGACGAGACGCATTTACGCTCACGCGTGGCCTACAAGTGGCGCCACAGGTAGTGCAAGATAGAAACTACACAGTTAAGGGATTGAAGTAGGCCTACCGTGGTCCCGAATCTCGACCACGAGTGGCTGACAAATCTCTCCTTCATATTTTGTCCGATCACTCGTGTGAGAGATTCGGGACCACGGTGGTTCCAAATACATACACTCAACTGAGGTGCGTGCAGGCAGCCACAGGTGGTGCTGAGTGTAAGCCACAGTGGGTGCTTTTGGGAACTATATATTTGTGGATCGCGTTTGCTCCCGCAATATCTGACCAAATTTTTTTTTAGTGTACATACTCCGCTTACACTCACGCGAACCCTACGACAAAATTCTTTAAATTTCAACTAAATATTTTTTTTGTGTAAAATTAAATGATATTTTTAAATTTTCTATTGTATGTTATCCTCAAATAACAATAAATAGCTTAGAAATCTAGTTGTCCGACAAAATCAATTTTGAAAAATCAAAAAAATTAAAGTGAAAAAAAATCATGCAGCATAATCTAGATTTTTTTTCCAGCGGTAATTAAAATAAAAAATAAATTGGCTCTGTTGGATAGAAATCGGACAAAGAAATCCTGAGATATAACTGATTATATCCGCTCCTTACATACACTCAAGCAGACCCAGCTATTAGTTTTTTTAAATCTTAAATCGATAAGTTTTTTTGTGTTTAATTTGAGCGAGACTTAAGAATTTTCATCGTAAAATATTGTTTAATAACAATAAATAGCCCAAAAATCATTGTTTCCGGAAAAATCGATTCTAAAAAATAAAAAAAATTAAAATTGAAAAAATATACATCATAATCCCAATTTTTTTTTAGCGGCGATTTTAATTAACAAACAAAACCAATAAGCTCTGTTGGATAAAATTCAGCCGAAGAAATCCTGAGGTGTGACTGATTACAACGGACTCCTCCTTAGATCTACGCATACACAGCTACTAAATTTTTTCAATTTTAACTAAATACGTTGTTTTGTGTAAAATTTGATGATCTTTCATAATATTTATAGTAAAAAAATATTTAATAACAATAAATTGCATTAAAATAATTTTTTCTGAAAAAA
The DNA here is from genome assembly GCA_030522625.1 of Copidosoma aretas. NCBI lineage: Eukaryota > Metazoa > Arthropoda > Insecta > Hymenoptera > Encyrtidae > Copidosoma > Copidosoma aretas. The sequence goes on along the minus strand of JAPYYV010001637.1, from coordinate 8,856 downwards.
TGATAATAAAAAAGTTAAAAAAAATATACAGCAAGACCCCAATTTTTTTCAGCAGTGATGGGAATACAAAAACAAATAAATTTGCCCTGTTCGATCAAAATCAGTAAGGAGAATCCAGAGATACAACTAATTACACACACACACACACACACACACACACACACACACATGCACGGCCACGCACACAAACACACACGGACGGACGCTTTTGCGAGAGTAATGGACATCGATTGTAACGTCTAAAAAATGTATTTATAACATGTTATCTCGACATGTGATTTTCCGTCCATTACAAAGTTTCCTTTATAAGCTAGCTAAAATATGAAGAAGCAATATAAAGAAAAACCCAAAGTTTTTTTTCAGCAGTGATAGGAATCCAAAAACAAAGACAAAAAGTAATTTGTATCACAAAACGAAAAAATTCCGTCGTTATTGAAATCGACCTAAGCCATACTGAGATATGACTGAGTATATACATTCTCCATTTACACTCAAGCAAACCCAGATGATAAGTTTTTTAAATTTCCAACAAATGCTTTTTTTGTGTAAAATTTAATGATCTTTCTAAATTTCTATGGTTCAATATCGTAACATAAGAAAAAACAACTTATAAATCAATTTTTCCAACTAAATCGATTTTGAAAAATCGTAAAAATTTAATTTAGAAAAAAACATATGCAGAATGAGCTAATTTTTTTTTGGCAGTGATTAAAACCAAAAAAAACTAGAATAAGCCCTGTTGGATCCAAATTGGACAAAAAGATCCTAAAATATGACAGATTATATCCATTTTTTACTTACACTTATGCACACCCAGCTACTTATTTTTTAATTTTAACTAAATAAGTTTTTTTATGTAAAATTTGGTGATCTTCGAGAACTTTCATCGTAAAATATTATTTAATCACAACAAATAGCATAACCATCATTTTTTCGGAAATATCGATTTTTAAAAATCGATAAAATATAAATGAAAAAAATATTTAGCAATACCCAAATTTTTTTTTGCAGCGGTAATAGAAATCTGATAAAAAAGCCCTGAAAGATTTAAATTTTACTAGAAAATCCTAAAATACAACTGATTACACACACACACACACACACACACACACACACACACACACACACACGGCCGCGCGCGCACACAGGGACAGATGTTTTTGCGAGTGTAATGTACATCGATTCTAACGTCTACAAAACCTATTTATAACATACTATCGTGACATGTGATTTTCCGTTTATTAAAAAGCTTTCTCTATGAAAAAGCAAAATAAGCACAGAGTTGTTTAATAATAAAGTAGAGTAAGACTGTCATTGGAGCAAAAAGAAGAGCAAGGTGTGATATTTTTGTATGAAATACTTCATTTGAAAATATGATAGAGGAAAGGAGCAATATGTTATATGCTGTTGTTGTACACTTTAAACTGCAATTTAGTAAGAGCAATAGAGAAATTTTCCGGGTCAAATGATGGTTAAAAAAAATCTATAAATGTACAAAAAAGAGGTGATTACGGCTAGGGGAAAATGAATTTACTCGAAAAGATGAAAATAATGGGGCGAGGGTGTCTATGCAGCCTGGTAATTTTCAGTATATCAATAAATACTATAGACGATAAGTGGATGTAGAGTAATACAGGAGGTGTAACAGCAGACAGTCTCAAAATTTACTATCTATAATTATCAGATGACGTCGTTTTAGGCCCTCAGCAATGAAAAATAAAATTATCTATGCAGAAAGACTTAGATAAATATAGTACAAGAAATATACTAAAATTAACCACAAAAAACATATCTTTACTTTTACGAATAATAAAAGATAATAACAGATCTGTTTCAATTTGAATTAAAAGCATTAAAAGTTTTAGATAAGGACATTGATCAATGGACCCAGGAGTATGGTCCTTAACACACAATTGTCGTGGCGCACAGAAAAAACGACAGGTAGGGTGCATGGACTGCCTAAACATTTTCAGGCTTAGGCAAAAAAGATAGAGTAGAAGGTTCAAATTACATATTTGTATTTATGGACAGATTAATAGAATATTATTGCATATACATAGCTAACACTTGCCTATGGAAAAAAAAATATGTAGAAAGAATAGAAAGCAAATTCAACATAAGAAGTATAATTTAGATGCAAAGGCAAGAGGATACATATAGAAACTGGAGGTGGGAAAGTTAAACATGGATTTAGGAATAAAAAAAAAAAAGAATGGATTTTGATTAACAAATGTAATGTAAGGTTTGAATGCAAACATACAAGGATATTTATGAGAAATGGAGGCGGGAAGGGTGAGCCTAGAAATAGGCATTTGAAAGAGGGTAAAAGTATACTTTGTTCGCATGCCCTATTTATGCCTGATCAGAGAAGTAACGGACTTAATCAATAGGGGACATACAAAATAAGCAAAAAAGTAAGAGTTATATGTAAAAAAGTAGATGATAAGAAAACGATATAATTTATAAAAAGAGCATTGGAGGAAAATAAACTGTGCATACTTAAAGATTATTTTACAATAAAATAAAAGACTTTTCTTCAGCAGAAAATACAGACAGTCTATGTAATTGTATGTAAATGTATTGATGACTTTATTATTCTTAATATTCAAAAAAAGCAGAGAAAATAATAAAGCAAAAAAAAATATATTGGTAAGTTTAGAAGATTCTATGTCATACACTATAGGTTTTGCAATAAAAAACCGCTGCCAATTTATTGGCAAAAAACTTCCTTATTTACATATTAAAATTATTTCTTACACTTGAATTTGTTCTTAACTATTTCCTATCACAAACAATTCTGAAAGAACGTTATGTTTCGAAAAAATTCAATAAAATTTATCATTTAATTTATTAATTTTAATTTTGAATGGACAATATTTTGTATAGCATGGATGTATCAATTACATTAAATTTTTTATTTTAATAAATTAATTCCTATCATCTATTAGACCAACGAAGTAGATCTGATGATTGTAAGCAAGACAAAAAAGGTATAATTTGTTTTTTTTAATCTAATATAGAAAGTAAAATCATTAACAAAATAACATACGATTCCTATGAAGAAAAACATTCCAAACACATTGACATGGTACTTATAAAAATAAAAGATATTTTTATTTAAAGTTGATATAAATCATCAAACGTCGAAAAAAATATGTTACTTAGTCATTTTCATACGATAGTAGATTCTTATATAAATTGCAGTATAATATTTATCGGAGATATTAATCTAGATTTATATATTTATAACATTTATCTGAAACCACTTTTAAAAGATACAAATTTTACTTGAGCGTTGCCAATTAAATTATCCACGACAAATTACAATACTTAAATTGATATTGTATTTGTTAAAAATGTAGCTAACTACACTTCAGGTGCTTATAAAATTTATTTTTTCGACCGCAAACCAATTTTTATAGGAATAAACCATAAAAATACTTATTAACCGAATAATTAGATAATAAATATTTTACACGATGAATTGACAAATTAAACTAATTCTATTGATAGTTACGTAAATGATTAATTTAAGACGACTAATGAAATTATCGATAAGAAAAACACAAAACAAGTTTAATTAATAGTAGTATGACTTAAACCCGGAAAAATTTGATGCTAATGCTACTTCACAGGCATTATTTCATTGTAAAAGAATAAGACGTTATATAGTTTTAAATGATATTCATAATTAAAATATTTTAATAAAATATATAAGTAATCAATTAAATGTATTAAAAATAAGAGCGCAGACACATGAAAAATATTCTGAAAGAATTGTACAGGATGGTATTGAATTCATAATAGATTTTTGCCATAAATTTGATGATATCAAGGAAATAGTTAAACACAAGTTAACGGTAATAAGGTATTTTAATTATTGTGACTATATTGTTTAAAAAACAACTGATAATATTTTTACTTAATTACATTCACCACATGTATAGTATATCGATCGTTAATGATTTGAAAAATATTATAATTCTAAATTTGAATGAAATAGAACAAACTGAAAACGATCATAGTTGTACAAATTCACTTAATAAAAGAAGTCTAATATATAACATCGAATATAAAAAAACTATTTTACAACTGTTATTATTTAAAGTTAAAATAGGGAACAATTCTTGTAGGTGTTTGAAAATCAATAATCTTACATTATATTACTTTTTTACAAAAGAATTAACAATAAACGATACAACATTTGATACATTAGGTGTAACACACCACGAAGGAGAAAATATATCAGCAGGACATGAAACTAATACATTGAAAGAAAATGATAAGTTTAGTCATATAAGTAATAATATAATTAATCACATACATCTACCAGAAAATATATCTAATGTTTACACAATTTTCGTCAGAAAAAAAATATATTTTAAAATAATATGTCAGATAGAACACAAAAACTTATAATTAATTCTCCTAATAAGTAGATGGAAATTAAGTATTTAATTGAAAGTGCCATAGAATTATTCACTGCTAAGTTAATTAAGCCTCTGTTTGCTAAATCTTCAAAAATTAAAATTTAATTACCTAAATTAACGGTGAAAATACACGTTTTGGTTCGTAAAGACGCAGACCTTGACAACTTCCAAGACTACGCAATATTAAAAAGTTAGAACTTTTTTGAGATCCAGCACTGGTTTTAAATCAGAAAACTTTCATAAAAAACAAAAAAAAAAATTCTAATCGGAAATCAAAGATCTATCCTAGTCTGTTATTGATTATATAAAAAAAAATAAATTTAGTATATCATATTTTTTGTTATTCTATCTGACCAACTTAATGAAAATCAAAAAATTCTTTAAATATTCTTAAATTTCATTTATAATTAGATAATTTTATATTGATCTGTTCGATGAACGATGAGAAATACATTTTTAAAGCTTGGTCCTTATGTATGACGTCTTATGCGTAAAGCAAAAATAGAACTTCAAAACATATAATTTAAAATGATTTTAATAACAAGAAAATTATAAAAAATTTAGTAATTTGCAATTTGCCGTACGATAATTTACTGCTAAGTTTAGTAGGCCTCTGTTGACCTCGATTATGTCCAATTATGCGTGCAATTTAACAGTTTAAAATCGCTTAAGATCCAAGTAATATATTTCAAGAACTAAGTAAATATTCCTGTAAAATTATTAAAAATTATTAAAATTTTTTTCTCATTCTTAATAAAAAAAATAATAAACTTTATTCTTCATCACATTTTTAAACCAACAATTAGAAGAAAACAAATAAACTTAAATTACTATTTTATCGTAGTATGTATGGCTGTAGGCGAGGACTACGAAATTTTATAATAGAGTATCAATATTCGAAAATTAATTTTATAAGATTGTTGATAAATATTTAAAAATGTTATTTTATACACTTTTAAAATTAAAAAAAAATCTAATGCGCCTAAGCAGTACCTCTAGGGTGGTGTAGAAACCTTCAAAAAACTTTTTTTTTTTTATGTATTCATGGAAATGAAATATGTTTTTATGTAACTGAAATCTATAATATTTATTTTCTAAGAATCAATAGACATTACTTTAAAATTATTGAAAATACTCAAAACTTCATGTTCTATTTGACTGTAAAAAAGTTGATTCAAACGTTATGTCCCAAGGGCTTGTCAAATTCTGTATAATATTACGAGAGTATATAGGACGTGTCGTAATGCACTAAAACATTTGAATAGATATTGCGTTCTTCACCATAAAGTTCTTCTTCTTCACAGTTATAAGTACGGAAAGCTTTAACTATATAAAGGTTACACTCCAAAAATTACTGTCGAATAAGAAAAAAATATTTTTTCAATCGTGATAAGAATCTGAATACGTTAAAAAAGCCCGTTTATAATAAAATCAGTTGAGAATATCGTAAGGAATGACTGATTATAGACATTTCCCACTTACATCAACGCACACCTCGCTACTAAAATGTTTTTATCTTTAATATATACGTTTTTTTTGTTTTAAATTCAATGAATAATTATTTACGAATTCAAACGAAAAATAAACCAAGATAAAAATTATTAGCGAAAAAGTCATTTGTTTCGGAAAATCGATCTTAAAAAATCGATACTTCAACTTTTTTTTCCAGCAGCACTAGGGATAGAAAAATAAAAATATCGCCTTGTTAGAATAATATCGGTCGAGAGAATCTTACGATATAACTGATTATTTACATTTACTGCTTACACCCGTGCACACCCACCTAAATCATTTTTTAAATTGTTTTTAGATACGTTTTTTGTGTAAAATTAAAAGGTCTTTCATAATTATTATCTTAAAATATCCCTGAATAGCAATAATTACCTTAAAAATCTACTTTTTAGAAAAATATTATTCTCGAAAATCGATAAAATCGATATCAAAGAATTATTAATTGATTAAATTAGAATTTTTCTCTTTAGCAGTGGTTAAAATATTTAAAGAAAAAAACAGCCTTGTTGTATCATGATTGGTCAAATAAATTATATGATATGTCTGATTATATACATTCTATACTTACACCCAACGCACGCCGAGCTACACAATTTTATATTTAAACCAAATACGTTTTTTTGTGAAAAATCGGATCATCTGCCAGAATTCCCATCGTGAAATATAGAATTATAGTAAATAGCATACACATAAGACAGGCTAAGATATGACTGAGTATATATACATTTTCCGTCAACACTCACGCTAACCCATCTACTAAATTTTTTAAATTTTAACTTTATAATTTGTTTGTTCAAAATATAATGATCTTTTTAAATTTTTATCGTAACATATCCTCAAATAACAGTAAATAACTTTAAAACTCACATTGCCGTAAAAATAAATATTCAAAAAAAATAAAAAATAAATAAAAAGATACACACAAACACACTTACGCACGCGATACACACATTCACATCCCCACACATACACACACACACTTACACATAGGCACACACATACACACATACACATATATACACACAGATGTTTTTGCTAGAGTCATGTACATGGATTCTATTGTTTACAAAACGTATTTATAACATGTTCTCTTGACATGTGATTTTCTGTCCATTACAAAGCTTTCTCTCTTAGAATGCAAAAAACACACATAACTGTGTGAATAGGAACAAAAATTACAAATAGAAAAATATAAATATCAATCCAAAATAAAGGATTAAAAGATATTGGAGACACATGCACGAAGGGGATGAGTTATGTTAAAATGTAAGATATTTATGTAGAAAACTAAGGCACAACAGTAAAGTTTAAAAATTTAAAAATATGTTATGCAATTTAAATAAGAATACAATGAAAACGTACGAAATAATTCTAAAACTTTGTTGTATGTTTTATCAATAACATGAACTACTTCAATTAAAATAGGTGAATAAGAATTTGTATTAGTTATAAAACAGAAAAAAGTAATGTAGACGTATGTAAAAACCTATGAAAAAAATTTAAATGATGAATTAAAATAAAAAATTTATGTATACTAATTATAGGGAAAAAATTGAAAATTATGAATAATTTTTTTATGAATCAGTAAACTTATTAAATATATTAGCTATATATATTCTAAATTGAAGCCAATTCTTATAAGATAGCTTTGGATAACTATGTTTGCACACATGTATGTTTGTTTAAATATAAATTTTTCTATTTATCATCCAGACATAAAAAAAAATATTTTAAAATATGACGGCCGGCACGCAGAGCGTGCAGATGTCAAAGCCCCCCTAGTATGTGTATATATATATATATATATATACATATATATACACATACGTGACGTTCAACGTCAACCGTGCCACCCTTGGAGCCCAAATTTAACGCAAGATAAAAAAACGAACAAGGTCTTAAAAATAAGGTATTTATGTGTTCTTTTGAATTCTATCAGGCCTTTTGTGAAATTCAAATGGCGATTCTAAAATGGAGTCAGTAACATGTAAATATTACTAGCGATCAACCTAAATAGAGTATAATAATTATATTAAGGTTTCTTATTAGGCAGAATTCGCCTAAAAATATATTCTTTGTACTGCTGATTATAATTTCAAACTACAGTTAGCTAGATTCTGTCAGCATAATCCAATATGGCGGCCATAACAACATGGCGGACGACCTTCTTCTTTACAACCCTATTAATATGTGTATCAAATGAAAGGATATAACAATTACAATACGATTAGCTAAGTATCGTAGTTCTGGATTTAATATGGCGGCAAATTTAAAATGGCGGAATACTTTTTTTTTTACTACCCCATCTACATTGGTATTAAATAAAAGAGAAATTTGACGCAAGATTAAAAAACGAACAAGGGGTTGAAATTCTGGTATGTTTGTGGAATCTCCGTTGGACTTTTTATGAAATTCAAAATGGCGGATCCCACACGGCGTCGGTAACATTTGACTTTCATTAGCAATCAACTTAAATAGAGTAAAATATTGAAAATAATGTTTTTCTTCATGCCAAATTTGGCTAAAATTATACTCTTTGTATTGCTGATTATAATTTCAAATTTTAATTAGCTAAATTCTGTCAGCATAATCCAATATGTTGGTAATAACAAAACGGTTGATGACCTTTTTCTTATCCAAACGTTGGAAGCTTGTTGTAGTTAGAGAAAAAACACCTCACAAATTTTCCCGATATTTCTACCCATACTTTGTCCAAAAAAATGTAATCCATTCTGAAAAATTGATTCCCCAATTTAAAACATAAAAATAATGTCGAATCTAACCTCAAATTTTACTTGATATTTTTATCTTCAACAAGTTCCAGATAAGCAACCTCATACATCATGAAGAAAACCATGGCATTACAGGCGAATGGCATTTTTTTGCTACAGCACATGGGAAAGGTGCGTGCGAT
>JAPYYV010001636.1:0-23392 GCA_030522625.1 Copidosoma aretas | reverse complement strand
GGATTCCCTTCGTCCTTCCTGTGCCGATATACGCTATGTGTAGTGCCAGCTTGGAGCCTGCCCGGACATTTTTCGCTGGGCTGCTGGACGCTAGACCAGCGACAAATTATTTGAGGGTGCCATCTTTGAGCGTCAAATAAGCGACAAATTATGACACTTTTGGTGATTTCCTACGCCCTTCCTGTGCCGAGATACGCTATGTGTAGTGCCAGCCTGGAGTCCGCCTGGACGTTTTTCGCTGGGCTGCTGGACGCTGAACCAGCGACAAATTATTTGAGGGTGCCATCTTTGAGCGACAAATTAGCGACAAATTTTGTCATTCTTGGGGATTTCCTACGCTCTTCCTGTGCCAAGATACGCATTATGTAGTGCCAGCTTGGAGGCCAACCGGACGTTTTTCGCTGGGCTGCTGGACGCTGAGCCAGCGACAAATTATTTGAGGGTGCTATCTTTGAGCGACAAATTAGCGACAAATTATGACACTCTTGTGGATTCCGTACGCCCTTTCTGTGCCGTCATACGCTATATGTAGAGCCAGCTTGATATCAAGATAGCACTACGTCTATTTGACGGTAAATGGCTGGAGCGACAAATTTTTTTATTTAGCAACTAATTAGCGACAAATTAGCGACAAATTATAGTGCTTATTAGGTGCAGGAAAAATCAAGTTGTTAAGCTAGCTTGATGTACCTGCGGAGTTGCGACTTTTCCCAGAGGAGAAGCTTGCATGGACTTTGAACCACCAGGTAACATTTCATGAAAAAAATTAGATCAATCATATATATGCCAAAATTTTGTACACGTAAAAACTAATGGGAATCAGAAAATGAAATAAATATTTTTGCAAATAAATTTTCAAACATGAATCAAGATAGACGTGGCATATGCATAAAAAATGTTACTAGTGTTTACAATTATCACCAAATTTATTTCTCGTATTATGTACAGCAAGTTAATTTCATCACCTGGCGTAGGATATCTTATACTAAATTTCAGATCTTTTCACCGCGCAGCGAACTAGAAATCTTATTTATAATTTCTGTGCCATTGCGATCACTGAATAGGAGACTATTTAAGAGACGTTATACTATATTTTTCAATGTTATGTTTAAATTAAAAAGTAAGCGTTGAATATGTAATTTCATTGTAATGGGCTCGAAATTGATGAACGTATAAAATCAAAAGAAATGAAACAACTTTCTTGATCACTTCTCATATTTGCCTTTGTTTCTAGTGCTGTTGTTCATTCATACTTATAGTTTATCAATCGTGAATATGTCATTCCTGTAATTTATTATGATCAATACTGCCCGCAAATACTCTTAAATATGCGTGCACGCATGTGTATGTGGAGATATACACAGAAGAAAAACAGTTGCATCGTGTTCTCCTATTTGTACCCCCACACCTCTTCAACGGCCTCCCTCCCTTCGCTAACTGTCATATTTAATAATTCTTACGAGCTTGACTAGGTTTGCAATCGTAGCTTAGTTACTTTTTTTCTAGTTACTTATACACTTTTTCTTGTTGCTCTGTAAATTTTCTTTTAAAATAGAATATGTTCAATTCAATTTTCTTTAAACTCATAATGCCCAATTTTAGCAAGCCTAGCTTAACCGAATTGTAAATATGTTGACCTAATGTTGTACCATAACGTTATTTGTATATCTACGTAGGGCTGCAGTTCAGTACAAACGCCAAAATTGATTCGTGATTTTTATACTGTTTTTTTTTTGTTTTTTTGTTGATGTATGTTCGTCCAAACAGAGAGTTATTTACACGTTTTAAAAAGAATAATATGAGTTAATATATTATTATGCAAAAAAACATTTATAAGGTTGATTTTAGAACGATAACCTCTTCAAGGACGTTTATCTCGATATAAAAAAAGTTTGCCATGCTTTTAGTATATGTTTGTAGTTATGAAGTTTTACTCAACTTTTCGCATTATGCTAAAATTTTTTTATAATTTTGTAAGTTTCCTGATGTTCAGGTTGTTGAAGTTATTTAAGTGTTACCTCACGATAATTAGCAACTATTATTTGAAATATCAATGATTATCTGCTATAGTAAATTGGTTGAGTACCACTGAGTGGCATGAACGTCCTTGCGGTAGCTCCATTGCAGCGGAGCCGTGCCTACAGAAGCCGTAGGGTGTTTATCTTAAAGGTTTATTTAAATGAGTGGGGACGCAGGGGGGGGGGGCACGTGTATTTGCTCAAAGTACTATGCATGGAGTCAGCTGTATTAACCTACCCTAAAATTTCCGCTCTCTCGATTAGTGAAAATTCATGTTTGTTCAATGTTTACATCAAAATACTACAGAATTTTTGTTTTAACTCAATAACCAGGTCAAAAAATGGTCAAATATATATTTTTGACTAAACAAATTCATGATTCGTTGATTAAAAAAAGATAAATTCAGTGTAGATACAGTTTACAAACATTATTAATGTTAAAACTATGCTACGGGATTTAAAAATGCGATTTTTTTTACTTTCTCTGATAAGAAACGTGCAGTTTGATATTGTAATATAATTTATCGTTTCAAAACTAAATAATAAAAATGATCTGAATGTAGTTAAATGTACAGAGTTTTAAGCTCAAATAGCATGTAATCAGACATGTAGACTGTGGTGAACCATTGCACCCTGAATTTTTGTAAATCTTTGCGTAAGATTCTCTTTATTATGTTCTTCAAAAGAAGCTCTTTATTAAAGAATGAGACTCCTCAGTAAATATGTATAACCCTGAACAAAACATAGCACATAGTGGGGAGGCCAGGTCCGTCCCGTAACTCTGACTAGGTCACGACTTTTGTAAGGCCATTTCGATGTACATTTGTACATTTTGAATCTAATTTTTGTAGTCCGAAGTCCGAAAAATGGCCAGACCGATTGTTATAAACCATTTTTATAAGTATTGACAAAAAAATTAGTTTTTCAACATACAAACAATATCATCAAATTCCTTGCCTTATTTAACATAAATCTCTTGTCTTTTGCAATTTTTTCGTAGAATGCATAGGTGTTGCAGAAAAAAATCGCAAAGTTTAATGGCATGTTATACCTACGTACTTGTACCAGTCTACGTCCAATCATATTATCAATAAATATGGGCTATATTTCCCGTTAAAAGTTATGAGAATTTAGTATTATAAACTTTTTGAGTAATTCTAATTTTTATGACTGTCAATGGGAAACATTACCAATATTATTTGATAACCTGATACGTGGACTGATCCATATACGTAGGTGTACCATGCCATCAGACTTGGTGAGATTTTTCTTAAAAAAACTATGCATTTTACGAAAAAATTGCTAGATACTTTTTGTATGTTAAATGGGCCAAAAAATTCAAGGACGTTGTTTGTTTGTTTAAAATCTAGTTTTTTTGTTATTTGTTATAAAAATTGTTTGTAACAATCGATCTGGCCAGTTTTCGAGCTACAGACCAAAAAAATTAGATTCAAAATGTGAAAATACATCGAAGTAGCCTTACAGAAGTCGTGGACCTAGTCAGGGTTACGGGATGGACCTGCGCCCCCCTAAAAATCATAAATTTTGTTTTTCTTTCATTTGTGTCCCACTCTGAGCGGGATACTTTATAACTATATAAACTAGTCATTGAATTAAAACAAATTTCTTGGAGATGTAATATAATTTGTTTGTTGATGTAATGTAATCGTAAAAACTACGAATTTTCTCCACATGTTTATCATCATGTTTGTTTTATGTCAATGTAACGTTGCAATAGTTCAAAATTGACATTTGTAATAAATGGATCAGTGAAAAATACATGAAAATCTCTTGTAATCGTAGTTTGTCGATTTTTTTGAAACATTACATCAGAATTTATCGAGAAGTTATGAGTAGCAATATTGTTTTTCCCCAAAAAAACAACCGCCTTTAGTTTTAGTGACATATAAACCGTTACAATAATAAATTTAGAAAAATTTCCGGATTACTCACAAAAACGAAGATACAGCAACTTATCTGTAGTTGTAGGCAAATCGAGAATTACAATTTTTCGCGATCTGTCGGGTTTAACAGTTTGTCTGATAAATCATTACGTAATAATTGTTTATCCCGAAAAAAATGCTGAATGTGTGGGAATAAAATATAAGTTGATACGCTTAAATGTTTTGATTCGGTAACAGAAGAAAAATTTCGAAAATCGTATGCATACGAGTTTCATTGTATAATGGTAAAGGAAAAAAAACGGGTCTTCATGTACATTTTTTGATAGCTTTGTATCAAATAATCTTAACGTTTTTTATGCACTTAGAACTCTAGATAAGAACTCGTCATCATCATCTACGCATGCATAGAAGACGATACATTACTTTCCTTTCAATTTTTTCAAAATCAAAGTCGTCAATATTGAATTTTTACAATTTTCAAAGATTTCTTATAAAAAAAAGTACAAATAAAAATTTGATTTGTAGAGGTTTTTCATTAACTTTCAGAGTTATAGTCATTATAGTTTTGATTCCTATAAGATTGATTGTTAAAGAGCCGTGTTTACAGGAACAATTTTCTTAAAAAACAAAATGTTGAACCAAGATACTTTTTTATGCAAATTAATTTTGCATGCTTTATTTTTATAATGTCTGAATTCAATATATTCATATCATTCTAGTAAAAACGCCTAAGCTACCTTAAATACCACTTTTATAAACTTTTCACATTAGTTAAAGTAAAAAAACGTACTTTGTGATCAATCTTCAACCATAATACGGTAAATGCGAATTAAAGCAAAGTGTATCGTGGAGGTAATGTACCATGTCGACAATGTACATTTTTTTCTAAAAAAAATTGGTATTTCTTATACCCAAGATTTGGTAATACTAATACGAAGATTACTTTTGAGTGTGATGTTAATTTTTCGAAGACAGTAGAAGAGGGTCTTAGCTTGCCCATTTTATTGTCTATAAAACTTTATTCTGAATGCGAATTAGTTTGTCGTGTTTTTTTTTTTAAAAGGGAGGGTCTTCCACAACCCACCAAGCTTACTGGAAAAGATAATCTCACAATACTGGTGCAACCAAAAGTATCGTACAGGCAGTTATCGATCCGTAGATACCAATAGAGAGCTCCTTGGAGTTCACTTTGTTTCTACTGAACGTGATGCCAAGCGTGTAAGTAGATATCGTTGAATAATCTTGTGGTATAATATACAATGTTCGTAAAGCTTTTTATTTTTGCACAGTAAACAAAATACTACGAGCACGAAGATACATTTTGAATGAGACGTTGATGTTTTAAAGATATTAGAGGAGGATCTTCGCGGGCCCACTTTATTGTCTATGAAACCTCACTACGAATGTGCTAGTATTATTTTTTTACGTTCTTATGTAAGCGTCGGAGGGCCTGCCAAGGCCAATTATGCTTACATGAAAATGTAATCACACAATACTAGTGCAACCAAAGGTATCGTACATGGTTTTTTTGTAGAACAGATGATGAAGGAGCGCCTTTTGGGGCTCACTTTGTTGTCTGGTAAATAAGATTCCAAGCGTGCAAGTACATTTCGTTGAATAATGTTATGGTTGACTCTGTACTGTTCGTAAAGCTATTTATTTTTGCACAGTTAACGAGATACTACGAGTGCGAAGATACATTTTGAATGAGACGTTGATGTTTCAAAGATATTAGAGGAAGGTCTTGGCGGGCCCACTTTATTGTCTATGAAACCTTACTCCGAATGTGCTAGTAATATTTTTTTACGTTTTTATGTAAGCGTGGGAGGGCCTGTGAGGGCCCATTATGCTTACATTAAAATGTTATCAAACAATACTAGTGCAACCAAAGGTATCGTACAAGGTGTTTTTGATTAACAGATGCTAAAGAATAGGTCTTTGAGGCTCACTTTGCTGTCTGCTAAACGGAATTGCAAGCGTTATTGTATGTAGCGTTATCCTAGTGAAATACGTCAATTATCAGTCGATCGTGTACTGTAACCATTTATTTGATGTTAATTTAAAAATAGAATAAAATTGTGATCATTTTTAAAAGAATTGTGTCATGAAATAATAAAGTTTATGTAGTGTTAGTGGATGTTATCATGTTTTTGGTGCAAATTGAAATACATAGAATTATTTTTGTTGTTTTGACTAAAGTGAAAGGAACCTTTGTTTTGAGTTTAGTAATTTGACTTACTGTAATCAGAGGACTGCAATGAAATATTGCATGCAAAATAATAAGTGTCAATTACTATGTCGAAAAAATGTTAATGTTGCTTATGCTGCTGTAATTTTGCAAATAATTATTTAGATCAAGAGTAGTGTATTACGTATTATCAAAAATCAGAACTTTTTCGATCGTGTATCGTGTAGTTCCTTATTTAAATCATGCATTTACCTTAAACGAAGCCTACTTACAATATATGATTGACATATGCAACAGAAAAAATTGTGCAGGCTACAATAAATTTCTCATTCATTCATAAAATTCGCTTGTCACGCCGCGTTACAGCACGGTGCTCAGGATTGCTTCCACATAATCGTTCGTTTCTTCAGGAAATGGTGTGATCTTATGCCCCGAAAGTACTAAGTAACCCGTAGTAGAAGATGTAATGATAGTGCAGGCTTTAACGTGATGTTTCTGTAAGTTCTTGGCTTTTAAACCAAATTTTGAAAATTCGCCATTTTTACGCAGATCTTTTCGATTTTGATACAGCAGACTCAGATTTCTTCCGGTGATGTCTGTACCTAGGGGGCAATCCCTCTTTGGGAGAGTCGTCGGCGTGACCGTCTTGCAATGCTCAGTGATAGCTTTCCGCTGACAGCGACAGACAGCCGATCCCCACCGTGAGAGTCAGCAGCCTTATCGTCCGGGCCGATGGGATCGTCGGCGGGTCCTTTTCCAGGGGGGGCCAACATCTGGGCCAGCTCATCTGGTTGAATCAGTATTGGTCCTGCAACTATATCAGCTTACCTAGGCTTACAGCCTGTAAGGGAAGTTCTGTCATCGATTTTTGAAATTTCTTTTTAATATTTCTTCGCATCTTTTTTTTCTTCTCTACTTAAAAGAATGATAGCCTACGGATTAGGTATTTTACATAGAATAATTGTAGTCTGTATGCACCCGTATAGTGCACTTGTATTGTTAGTACACAGATGTAAATCTGATACTCAGTACGCAGCAATTTCGTCTACGCAGAATTTTATTTCTGAAGATTTAGTCCCGGTGTCCGAGTTAAAAAACATTTTGCCTTCTGTGTTGATATGCCTCAAAAATAATGTAGAATAACAAATTTATTTTCATTTTATTTTTTGGTTCTCTCAGTATCTTTAAAATATTATTGTGACTAAATGGATTTTATGTAATTATTCAGGACGTTAAACGGGTATATTTGGATCATATCGAGAATATAAAAATGCCATTGTATAAGCTACGTATTTAATGTCGTAAACCATACCTAACAAAAAAAACCTTTAAAGTGCATATTAACGTAACAGTCAAAAACCATAAAAATAAATTCCAGTTCAGAGCATTGTACGTGTGATATTTACTTGTTAAGGTGCTAACAGATAATGTACAGGTACGATGATTGTGCGCAACGTCTGTGTTGAAATATTCTCATTTGTAAGTTTTAAAGAGCAAAAAATCATTCGTAATATCTTGCGGAAGCTTATCTTAATATAACCTGAACAAAAGTATGAGAAGTAGGTACTAATTACATTTTGTCGGTGTCACGCGTTTCTAATTGTGGAAGATGTAATATCTGTAAGTAGTGAAGTATGATGTACCTACGATGTGAGTTAATTAAACGGTACAGAAAAAGATACGATTACCAAAGTAACATGGCTGCTGAACTTTAGTAATGTAATAAATCGATTTTATCATTGTGGAGAATGTACAAAAGTCTAGTTTCGACACTTAATGACAATTTTTTTAAAAACTAAACGTATGTGTATAACTGTGTATGTGAGGTAAACTTGAAGTCTGACTTATGTGTATGGCTGATTTAACTTTTCATGATTGAATGGATGAAGTAGTATATCGCGTAGTATCAATAAGAGACTGCATGAATATAAGCACAACAAAAGTAATAGTCCCTACAGAACTTGTAACGTAAAACGGCAAAGATTAACACGGTTGATGGAAGTAATACAAATGCTATCGCATGCTCTTACATTTTGTAAAGGATAAAGTTTTGGTTTGTGAACGTCAACAATAATATCTGTGGGCAGGATTGTATTGTAACAATGACAAGCATAATTTTTTACAATGTATTGTTTAAAGTATCAAAATTGAGTACAATGTTAAAAATATTGATACGAGCACACTGCAATATACACAGAAGTTGTGAAAAGAATTAAAAAGATAAAAAGTAAGAAAAAGTAATTTATTTAAAAAAGTAATCGTTTAAGTACTGCGGAAAACATTAATTTGGTAAAACTTTGTTAAATTGTAAAAATGGGATTTCTGCAAAAGTACTTATTCAGGGATAAAAAAAGTTCAGTGCCCTTAGAGAAATCATCATTATGTTTTTGAAGAATAATTCACAGTGCAATATTTATAAACTGTAATTGATGATCATTTATTCCGACAGTATGTCTTAAGAAATCCAAACGTTACTTTACTAGACTTTTTTTAAATACAATAAATGATTTCCTGTTATTCAAGACATGTAGAATCACTATATTACTTATGAAACCTGCGAAAAGTGGGTGTATTTCGATTTTGAGAACTTTTTGATTTATGTGTTATTGTACGGTAACTGAAACACCGAAAAAAATTTGTATCCATGCTATGTTATGAAAGAACTTGATCTGTAATTATATACTTTTTGACTACGATATTGTAGTAATTGTAAGCACTAACGGTCTTCTAATTTATCAGAAAATTGCTTATTTTGGTGCGTGCAACCACCTAACGCAATTCTCCATCCGTGCAGGCATCAAGTCACTTGTGAATGTTGCGCATATAAGTGGCGGTATGAACGCGATCGAGTGGATCAACAATTGGACTTGAACAAAAGAGCATGCCCTGTTCGCAAAAAAATAATAAAACAAGTTACAACTAGAAATGACTGTAATTGAAAAATTACGTAAAGTTCCGCTTAAAAATTAAATGTATTTATGGGAGGGGAATGGAAAAGCAGATTGTAATTACAAATCTTACACTATCAGCCTCTGCGGGTAACTATACATTTTTTTATTTCTTATTTAAAAACGAATGAAAAATTAGAAATAGCCAAGACCGCTTGTACAAGGTGACAGCATTATTTATTACTAAATAAAATGTCGGAGAAGAATTTTTCAAGTTGTCATGCACGTATGAACTCCAAACTTTGTGCAGTGATACTCAATGCTGTCATCTAGCGCATGCGTTCTTGTGTTTTTCTAGTTTTGCATTCGTTTTTAAATGAACAATTTAAAAAAAATGTATAGGCTCTATTCGGAAATGATGATTTGGTCAATTCAAATGTTGGTACCTACCCCCACCCCTGCTTAACTAACGGACCCTGTGTTCGGATATGTAATCATAGGTAATCAGCTGATCGCAGATGTGAGTGGGCAAAATTCATGAATTTGTGCTCCAAAACTTAATCAGCTGATTAAATATTGTTTACATGTTCGAACACAGGGTCCGTTAGTTAAGCAAAGGTGGGAGTAGGTACCAACCTAAGAACTAACCGTCACATCATTTCCGAATACAGCCATAATTGCCGACAGAGTCAGTTAGCGCGAAATTTAAATTTTAAAACTGCTTTGTCATCCCTTTAAGGTTTAAAGAATATTTTAAGATGTAAGTGGCTGTGAAATCGTTGAAGGACAGTTTTTAAATACACAGCAAAAATTCGCAAAAAAGTGTTTTTGGAAATTTAGCGATTTTTTTGTTATGTCGCCGTCAGAAAGGGCATGTCTTCTATTTTTTGAGTAGGCACAATTTTAGACATAATTATTATGTATAACAGTAATACAAAAATGTATTTTTAATAATACATTGTATGAGAATATCCGGAATGTAACTTGAGCAATTTCATTTCATAAACAATACATATTGTAAGGTCTTAATACAACAGCAAAATACTATTTTATTTTTAATGTGATGCACTAAATACCGTTGTTCAAAAAGGAAATAGTCAACGTACACGTTTGCAAAGTAAGAGTTAATATCGTGAGGGCTGTGAACCCCCGTCAGGGAAAACTGAAAAAATCAAGGAAAGTCAGGGAATTCGCGAAAGACTAGAACAAATGATGGAAAGTCAGGGAAATGTATTTGTAGACATGAACTTTGAAAAAAAGAAAGATAAAAAAATTCAAACGTAATGCTTTGTTGTAAAACAAATTTTGCTATGTTCTGATTAGCATTTAATAATTTTGAAATCCCCCAATAATAATATCAAAGAAAATTATAAATCTGTCATAGAAAAAGTCGGAGGAAGACAGGAAATTTTAAATTGAAATTGCAGTGTGGCCACTCTTTTCCTCTACTTACATTACACAAAACAGTGATTATTCTACACGATACGCTTTCAACGAAACTAAAATAGTGTACCGTATGATTTGAAAATTACCAGTGATGATGATAAAATTGCAAAAAAATGTTAATTCTTTTGGAAATCACTGACCTTTGATTCTGATTTTCAATTATCTGGTATTTTGTTTTCTGCTTAACGTTTAGATACTACTAGTGCATTATATATATCTTACAAGTTATTTTCCGAGTTATTTTGTACAGCACACATTTTTTCAGCATCATTAAGGACACTTTATTTCACCAATCTTGTTTGTTAATTATCATTCATTCTGTTAAAGAATTTTTTTTTTTACAAAGTAAAAGTTTGACTATTACAGTCGAAATTCTCATTTTTTGTTGGAATGAATTTCGGTTAAATATTTTTCGGATTTATAGCCATTGAAAGTTGTGATTTCTAATTTTTAAGCTTTCTAACTTATATAATCTAGCTTGTCAAACATGGAAAGATTTGTTATGTTATTTATAATTCACTCTATTAATATCCATATTGCTTTGCTTATTTCTGAGAGATAATAAACTGACATATGTACTTTCGGTATTTATATCCTTCTGAACAATTGATATTCGGTAAAAATTACCCCCTCCCCCCCTCCCCAACTATTAACACAGGAGAGATATAGGCAGACATGTGATTCGGAGTGCACTTGTACAAAAAATTTTTAATAACTTTCAAATTCTGATTGTAATTTTTCTTCAAAAACAGTATGATACCATTGATATCATAAGTAAACTAGACACTCAATCTCGAAAATCCTAGCGGTCCCAGAGTTGAAAAGTTTTGTACAGCTGCATGAGAACGAAAAGGACAGTAGTATAATGCAGACCGCAAAACCAATAACTGCGGTAAGCTTATACTCAAAAATTGTACCGATAGACTTTTTGAAAATTTGCTACTTGCTACATACTGTTTTTATAGAAAAATTTACTAAAAGCGTTTGAAATTTTTTAACGATTTTGTTCATAAGTGCACCCCATATAAGACGTTTTCCTATTTCTCCTGTGTTAAAAGTTCAAGCATAATACTCCACTATTCCCAAGACTGTATAGCTGTGCTTCTTTTAATTTTGGTTTATGATACATAATATTAATCTACAGCCTTACTTAGAAGTCAAAGAAAACTGTAAGAAAACTTTTTTGCATTGCAATAACCTCCAATGCTAAATTTCATAGTAGTGTATGCTTGTAACGCGAGTAACTACTACCTAATCAAAACATACATCTCCTAATATATAATTTAATGTCATACAAGAAGTCGTACTAAAACTCTTTTGTGGATGTACGTAAAACAGTAAGGACATTATAATGGGTAGTTTTGAAGTAATGATCAGCGATATCTTGTTTATACTGCAAGATAACAAAGACCTTATTTAAAAGTGCTAATTTAAGAGGAAAAATAGAGTGCTATTACCGAAATTGTTTTTTATAAAAATCAAAATCTTTAAAAGGAAACTATTGAGAGAGAAAATAAAGAATTAGTCACGTAAAAAATTTATTACTTATCGAAATGCGGTTTTCTGGACTATTTCTTATACGTTTCGGATAACCAATCGGTCGAGAATGGTTTGAAACTAAGTGTGATGTCATTTACAAAAAGTTTTTAAGGGTTAGGAACAAAAAGCAATAATATCTATAAAAAATACGTATGTGGTCTTATTCAGTAATAAGAATAAAAAACATTGCGGTTTATCCTTAATGGTTTTACATTCGGAACGATAAAAAATCTAGCAGAATTGCTTCATTTTAAAGCGTCCTTGAGTCAGAAAAAAACACAGATTGGCGCTAAGAAAAAAAAAAAAAAAATTTTGTTTTATTAAAAATTCATTATAGTAAAATTTTAAACGAACTTTTCATCGTATAAAAAAATTAAAAACTACGAGAAAATAATTAATCGAAAGTTTTTAAGGCGAGAAAGATTAAGTGATATGCTAAACCAAAAAACCGTTCAAATTTATGGTGGAAAACAACAGATGTACACAATACATTTTTTAAGGATTTTGACGTAAAAAACTTTAAAAAACCACGCATAACTGCTTTATCTCAAGTTTTTTGAGGTAACTAGGGATTCTTGATGTGCTTTATCAAAAATAAGTATAGATTAGTAGTCAGCAATAAGAAATACATATGATTAGGCTTTAATTTGGATTTTTAGAGGTCCAATAATATTTTAAATCAAGCTTAGGGGTACCTTAGCGTGATTTTGTCTATTTTAAGTTGCCACATTGATCCACTATTTAAAATTTTGGAAAAAAGCTGGATGACAAAAGAAAGCATACGTTCCAGTTTGCGTACAAAAAAACTTTTTTACGACTTATAAAACGTTGGGTAGATCTTTGTCTTGTTTGACAAAGAACCTCTCATATGTATATGTATATATACATATTTTAATAGATGTGGACTTATGCGGACACTGTTGGAATTATGCGGACGTCCGCATAAGTTTTTGAAATATATAGGTGTATTGAAAGAGCTTCGATTGCTTAGCGGTTAGCGTGCTAGCTGCCTAGTCTGAAAAATTCCGAGGAATCGGGGTTCGAATCCCGTCGCAAAATATCGAGATTTTTTTCTCGGGCTTTTTCGACGGTAGGAGAACCCAGAATATCGAAGAACCACTTATTCGATTTTTAAGACGATTAGTGGATTTTTCCGAACGATGTCTGGACCTCTAGGGGCTTTCTTCCGGGGAAAGCCAACACCTGGCCAGCTCGTCGTTAAAGTCACTATCGATTTTAACAGTTAGTACGGTAAGGTAGATAGTTAATGGGGGAGATCCTTCCATTAATCTGATACCTTCCAGGGTGTGCTTGAGACGATCGCTGCACCCTATAAATCATACCCAGTAGGATGGATGGCTAAGTCGTCTGAGGGTAAATTTGCGCTAGGGGCCCGCACAAAAGACTCGCATACTAGGGGCGGGGAACCAGGGGAGTTTAGGAAAGAAAGGGAAAAGTTCGGTAGGTAAGTTAGATTAGGAAAGAATGGGTCGATACGTAAAAGCCCAGCAATAGGTGTACGTGGAATAAATAATACAATACGATATATAAGTGTATCGATACTTGTGCAGAGATTAAAGGTCGTTATACAACAAAAAATAGAATTTGAATTAGCGAACCAGACGTAGCAAGCGATGCAAGCGAGGTTTTACTGAGCCACTGTCGGTAATGGATGCCTTTCACGTACCCCCGAGGTGTTAAAGTACTATATAGTGTCAATTATATCGCTTTTTCTACATAAGTCCCTATATATATATATATATATACATACTGTATACATAGATATTCTTAAATATAAAGGGCTCTTAATCTGGCTTTGGGGGACTTCCAGGGGTACTTAGCTCTTGTTAGAGGGAAGAAGATGGTGCAAAAGCAGATGGGAAATACTTATAAAGCTCGAATATAAGCACATAAGCAGCTAAATAGAAGTGTTAAAGGCCAGGGATACCCAAAAAAACTCTTGTAAAAGAAATCTTTATAAGCCTCAACCATAAAAACCTAGCCGACGTAGGTGCCACGATAAGACTCCTGCACGACTCATGCTTACGTTGTCCGCAACGCCAGAGGAGCTGTTAGCTGATCATTGACATAAATTGCAAGGTAAACACGCTAGGTTTTAAAAAGTTGACCATGCACGTACTACTCATACCCAATACTGCCTAACTTTGTTATTTGGCAGAACAGTAAATTAACTACTGGCCCACAATGTCTGTCGGGGTATGTATCTTATCTTAAAGTCAAATATGCACACATGTGTAAACACTGTCTATTAAACAGGCCACCCCGCCACCTACGCTGTTTGGCTACCAAAAAATGGCACACAACTTGCACGCACCATTAGATGTATACAAGAATGTACATCTCATAAAACTTGCTTCTTTGTCGTAATATATAGATAATAGTGCACAACATGTAGTATGTAGAGCATCACTTTATTAACAAAAAGCTTAACTGTGTCAATATTTCAACATTATGCGTATGTCCTCTTTAGGGCAACTATTTAAATAACATATAATTTACAGTAAAATATGAAATAAGAATGGATCACATAATATCAGTCAAATTATAAGTTACCAATACAAGTAGATAGATAACACGACTCTACACAATTAGGACGCTGACAAAACTAATTCATGGCAATAATTGTACATTTCAAACTGTACAAAATATAATCAACAAAAACGCTGAACCGCAATAAAAAATTGTACAATGTAGTACAAAAAAGGATGGAAACAAAAACAAGTAGAAGTTATGATACCTAGATAGGAAACCATGAATAGGCGGATAAAGTAAGTTAGAAAAGGCCGGGATGTAGTATAAAGTACTGGATAGGTGTAATGTGCGTATAAAACGAGTAAAATATAAAAAAACATATATGAAACTGTAAATCAATTATAATAGGATGAGAAAAAATGGAAATTCAGTCATAAAATTTATGTTTGACGTAACATAAGAACTTCTTATATATTGAATGTAGCTTATATGTGTCTAATTGCCTATTGCCATTATTATCATAAATAGAGATATATATCGTTTTATAAAATGCCCACTTAAATTTGTGGTTTTCGATCGAAAATTTGAATGTTTTTAAAATCAAAAGAATGGTGAATTTAGTCTGAACGTAGAGGGATGGCTGATCGGTCGTCCTGATTCTTAACTATTTCTAAATGTTTAATAATACGAATGAATGAAAGAATTTAACTTTGACCTACATAGTGAACACCACACTTACAAAGTACCATATAGAAAATACTGGATTTCTGAGTTTAGGGTATTTTGTCCTTTCCCAACTTCACGTCAGAAAATTTTTGATTGTTGGGAAAAATTAATTAAAAATTGAATCTTTCTCTCATCATCCTGTGAACCAGAAGAGGGCAATTGTTTTTTCAACAATTGCTAAAGTATTTAAATTGGCTGATCCTGAATATAGAACCAAAAATATTAAGGATGTTAGGAGGATTTCTTAGGAAAAGGCTTCTCCTAACGACTTTGTTGAAAAATACATTAGGACTCGTATAAGTATGTTAAAAAAAGTATCCAGAACTGCTATGTCATTAAACATTTTTAATGCAGTTGAGGGTTCTGGGAGCTAGGGTTCACGTCCTGGTCCTTTGGCATGTCCCTCAATTGTACTTCCTTACTTTTAGCTACTTGATGGTGCTTTACACCCTATTTTCGCCAAATTCAATACAAAAGTAACTTTTTCCAATCATTAAATGTTTCTGACATTATTAAGTTGGGAAAGGACAAAATACTTAGATTGTAGACATCTGATACTGTCTATTTGGTACTCTGTGAGTGTGGTGTTTACAATATAGGTCAGAGTAAGAGACGTCTTTGCATTCGAATCAATAAACATATGAAAATGGTTAAAAATCAGGACGACAGATCAGCCATCTCTCTACATTTACACTAATTTCACCATTCTTTAGATTTTAAGAACATTTAAATTTTGGATCTGGAACAAAACAATTTTTGACGCGGATTTTATGAAATAATGCACATCTTTATTCATGATAGTAATTTCAATAGGCAATCATACACTGATAAGCTGCATTCCTTGTATAAGGAATTCTTACGCGACGTCAAACATCAATTTCATGACTTAATTCAAATTTTTCTCACCGTCTTATAACTGTTTTACAGTTTTTTCTACGTATTTCTATATTTTACACGTTTTATACGCATACTACACCTATCTATTATTTCATACTACATTACGGCCTTTTCTAACTAACTCCATCCGCCTCACCTTCATCTATTGTTTCCTTTCTAGCTAATATAACTTTTACTTGTCTTTGTTTCTATCCTCTTTCTTACTACATGGTACAACTTTTTGTTGCGACTCAGCATTTTTGTTGATTATATTTTTTACAGTTTGAAATTTATAATTATTGCCATGTATTAGGTTTGTGAGCGTCCTAGTTGTGCAGAGTCATGTTATCTATTTACTTGCATTGGTAACTTATAATTCCACTCATATTATGTTATCCTTCTGTATTTTACATTTTTTTGTAATTTCTATATTATTATTATAGTTGCTTTAAAGAGAAAATCAGCATGATGTCAAAATATTGACATATTTAGGCTTCTTGTTAGTAACGGCATGCTCTACACATTGCATGTTGTGCACTTTTATTTATAGATATGTACAAAGAAATATAGTGTACACTTTAAACGCTCTTTAAGCATAATACGTCATACTTCTAGCTACTAATATAAAAAGCTGCACCATGTCAGTGACGTAAGTTCTTAAGATTATCGACGTCTAAATATTTTCTAATGTTCTAAATAAGTTTTCACTTTGACGGTATTTCTGCAGAAATAAGTTGATCTACATCTCATGATATAATAATTATATTATCTGGATGCAGAGTCATTAAAATCTATGAATAAGGTAATGCTGTTTTTTAAAATTTAATAGTACACACATAAGCTAAAAGTTTTCTATCAATATTTTTTTACGGTAAGTCATCTATAATATGATGTAATTTTATTTGGAATAATCTGGCAGAAATATTTAGTACATTACTAAGTGTTGAATGTTTAGGAAAATGTTTTAAAACTTCTTCCAATTCCTTTTATTTAGGGTTACAAGTTACAGTAATCAATAAATCTAGTCTATCATTTTTTCTCGTAATAGCCATCACATGCAGATAATTTTGCAGTATATATCTAAGACAGCCATGTCTCTTGCTGATTATATAAAAATATTCCAATTTTTTTTTTTTTTCAATTGAAAATTTCAGAGATTTTTAGTGCACCGCTCATTACGTGGTCTTATATGCCATTATAGTATTTAATTCACAAAAATGATATTTTGGATATTATTAAACATTTCTAAATATATAAATGTATTGATTTCAACCATAATATAAGCATGCACAAAAAAATTACTGAGACAATCTACCAGCATATAACAAATGATAGAGATTTGAAACACTTGGTCCGTATGATAATCCGTACATATAATATTGCAAAATTAGAATAAAACAAAATCAGAATAAGAACAATATATTTATTCTGGTTCACTAAAAAAAAATTTAATTTAATTTGAATGGATTAAATGATATGATGTATATTTCTTGTAATATATATACGTATTTTAAATTAAATTGCGAAATAATAAAAATAACAAGTTATTATATTACATAAAATTGATGACACATTAGAATAATTCATGGATATTTTAAATCAATAATAAATAAATTTTCAAAATTACTAACTATAAGCGCACACAAATTTATAATTCAATAACTTCTGTATTAATACAGAGTTTCTATGGTGTTACTATATTTTGAAGAAAGAAGTGAAGGTTGGGGAGCGGTGGGGACAGGGGGCGTAATCTCGCTAGTATGTATATATGTATATATATATATATATATATATATAAATATATATAAATACTTATATGGATTACATGAGAGCAAGAAAACCAGCTTTTGGAACTCTAGACGATCGTTATTTGTTTGGTATCTTTGTGTTGCAACTACGTCTAATGTACATCTAACATACACAATGTAATAAAAATATATTTATCGTCTAATTTAAAACTTTAATTTACCCAATGCGACTTAAAAAAAATTTATTTAAAAGACAGATGAATGAAAGCGCTATACTACACTGAAGAAACTATGAGCAACAGCAGCAAACTGCACGTTAGGGCATACTTACTCTACAGGAAAGTGGTGAATTCAACTTGTCACGCGTGATGCCAATTGGCCAACAAGGCGAGCTCAGTAGTTGACCTTATAGGTACTTAGGACCACGAATAAAGCTGCCTTAGCACCACTATAGTAATGCCTATATATCACTGCAGGGATAACTATACAGAATGCGTAATTGCTCGTCACTTTCACAAAGTTGTGGCTGCTGTAATTACCTATAGTTTTCTTAGTGCTGATAAGTTTTATCAATGGGGTGTTTTTATGGTGATTTTCGATGCTATCAGCATTAAGTATGATGTGCAATCGTAATGTTAAGAGATAATAAAGAGCACAAAAAAATCATTATCGTTGTAAATTTGATTGTCGAATAAGTAATCTTACTACTCCTATTCTCACGGAGTATTAGTAAATGCAATGAGACAGCAATCTGACTGCAAAGCACATGCACTGGCCAAGCATGTCAGCCAAGCAATTGTAGAGATACATAATAATAAGCTTTCTTAAAAAAGTGATTCATCGAAAGAGGTATGTTTGATTCACTACGCAAAAAATAATTCGTGCAGAGTACCCATAGCAAGTATAACAATCCTAGTTCCCATTTTATAATTTGGTAATGATAGCCGCAACAGCTAAGAACGTTATATTATCGCAGAACGGTTTATATTGTTTGTAGAGTAACCTTGTTTTTCAAATAAATGGTTAAGCCCAAGCAAATAAAGTTTATTGCATTCCTGTAAATTGAAAAGTAGTAAGATTATGAGCTATTGAATAACGTTATTCGTTAAAACAATTCCAGTCGTTGATGTAAAAAACCTTGAAATCCATACGTTGAAGATAAAGAAAATTTTTGACTACTTCAATTAGTTTTATCGTAAGATGTTTGCGGCATGTAAAGGTCAGCGTTTTAAATTTTATCTCAAAAATTTTGCCACAGGCCGCTATTCTAAAATTGTGCATTCAAACTGTTCGCATTTTGTTGAGCATAGTGTCAGTTACTATATTATAAATTATTGACACATGTAACTGAATGAGTTTCGTTTTTTTCATCGTTTTGTAACACAGTAGCACATTCTAAATATATAAGCGGCTCACTTAATGCATTACTGTCTTCTAATAAAATTGGATTTCATTAGGATTTATTATGAAGCCAGTTGTATTCATAAGCATATAATATTACGTTGATAGACAACCTCTAAAAAAAACAGTTATTAACTAGCAAAAATGTAAGAATTTATTTTTATAAATAGGCAATATACAATAGTAAAAAAGATACGAATAACAGAAGGCCTATTTCAAATATCTGATACTAAATCAGATTATCAATACAAGAAAAAAAAAAAAGGAATAAAATCGTGCTTAATGACACTATCTGCATTAGGAAATAGAGAAAAATAACTGGAGAGAGTAATGTAGTAACAAAATTTTACGAAAAATAAGAACGGTATATTATATCACTTCCGAAAAAAAAAAAAAAATTTAGATACATAAACGGATACCTAAAATTAATGACTTATGTACAGTTATAATATGAAGGACATAAAGAATAATAATGATTATTTAATAACGCATTAGAAATAAAAAATGGTATTGTAACTGAAATGAGGAAAAAACAATGCGAGAAGGTCGATTACTTTTTTTTAAAAACACACTAAAGCTAAGATTAAGTCTTACTTTAGAAAAAAAAACTACATCGATTTGTCCAATGCCAATTTGACATGATCGCTTTGGTTAAAAAAACTAAAATTAGTTAATCTTTTTTAGCTATCATTACTCGTTTTTATTGCTTGAATTATGACACAACTATATATTTCAGCAGCAGTGCAGAGGTTAAATCATAATTCATAAGGTCTTTATTAAAAGTCTGTAAACAGACAGATAATATAATCTAGTAGGTGTGAAAAACGTGCTAAACAACAAAGCTTCACTAGTGTGGATAAATTATTCAATACTTTGCGTGTTTTTTTCTATAGTTTTCAGAACAAAAGTAAATGTTAAAAAAAAATATACATGATAAATCGTAAAAAAAATATATGATTTTTAGGTTTTTTACACGACTGAATGTGGACCTCTATAATATTTACAACAAATAACTAAGAATCATATCTTTTGTCAACAATGAGTTACGTTCTAAGTCTTAGCAGCAAGTAATTTTTAAGACAAAACATTTGTTACTTATAAGCCCAAAAATCTGTTTCATGTTATAGATACATGAAAATTGCCTACATAGAAGGAATGTCAGGCTTTGGACAAATAAAATATTTAATAATTCTGCTGGAAATTCGTAGTCAGAAAGGTATCTGCCATTAAGCAATGGTAATATAAACTATCTTTTTTTACTAGAACATGAAAATTAGTCCATCGCAGTAAACAAATACATATCATCACTGTATCGATTTTGCAAACTTTATTAATTTGTGTCATAAATAGTTTGAACTTCGATAAAGTTTAGATTCATCTTTAAAAATTGACATAATTTAAGGATTTGTTTTCTTTTGTATGCTTTTAATGTACTTGCTTCGTCTGTATATCTGTAAATCTACCGCAAAGTAAGCAAAATATTGTTATTGATTTTCAAGCTACTTTTTACATGGATTAAACCTTTGATTTATATAAAATAACTTGGCTGCGGTGACAGCACAATAATATACGAGACAGAAAATTTATATCAATACTTTATAATTAGCCAAAAATATTTTGAAAACCGGGCCAGCGCTGTAAATGCTGAGAGACAGAAGATGTAGGTAACGCTAGTGGTAGATACCTGTTTTTGTATTTACTTAGGCTAATCAAGCTCTTATTAGCTAACTTATAAACGCAAAGAAATATTAGACCGAGACTGTCAAAGGGTCGGATCAGTAAATGAATGAGTAAAATTTAAATCATTACGATCCAACGATCGGAAACTCTTAGTACAACGCTTGTGCTAACGCCAACCGACGATACATCACACTTTCTTAGTTTATTAAGTAGAGTCCCTAAGTCCAAACTTTTAATTTAAAGACACTTATGTCCTAATTTAGCTATTAACAAGTGTGTCCAACGCTATATATTGAGAAATCATGTCTAATTGGGCTTCTGATACATAGTTTAGGATATTGATAAACTTTTTCAGCTAATAAAATGAATTGTACACAAAGTTTATTACAGATTATATAGTTTAACATACTCTGATATATTGACGTTTAAAATTTTAAGGTTATTATTATTGTCGACACCTATATTTGTTACATCCACGTTTTCATGTACTTAGACACGACCTAATTTCAATTTTGTAATATTGTATATTTTTTTGATTGATACTGTACTAGATCTTATAATACACATAAAAATATAATTAATAAATATGATTTGTTTTGAGTGACAAATTTTCGATGACAGTGGTTTCCCATATCTAGAAATGAATCTTATGATTTTGGTACACGTACAACAGTTATTTACCTCTGAATCTATTTGTAATCACATGAGTAGCTTTTTTTGCTATCGACCTAATATCATAATTTTTCTACTAATGTAGTCTGTATTACAGAACAATCTTCACAGCCTACTTTGCCTTTCTCTATATAAATACAATTTTTTTATTTAAATTACTACAGTATCAAAAATACATCAGCAATGTGATGATAATACTATGCAACTTCATTAGCACCCTGTTAATTACAGCAATCTGGTATAGTAAATATCATTATCATTTCCATCGAAAGATGAATATAACAACATGCAATTACGTGCATCTAAGAATCATAATTGTAAGATGTCACATGTGTTATTAAAGGATAACATTTCACTGAAAGAATAGTTTCTTCTGTCCTTGATCTACATAAACTTGTAGCTCATCATAATTGTACTTCAACTACGACAGCGTCATAATCAAGGAACATCCTAATAATTGTGATAATTTTTGTATTGTAGAAAAATAGAGAAAAGATTATGACATAGCTTAAGTGGATAAAAAGATATTTATTGAAGAACGATAACCTAAATTGTGGTCATTTCATTCAAAATACAACATTTATAATTTTTTAATAAATTAAAGATTTGTGATTATTAAAAATTAGCTTCAACAGGAAAGACTCGAGCGGGTGGTTCTGAAAACTTTGTAGATAAGCTTTACCAAACGAAGAATACAATTAATTCTATTCACCTTCAATCATATAATTTTCCACATACCTCAACAAAATATTAAATTTTTAATATGATGATCGTTTATGATTAGCAATCATATGTAAGGGTCTGGTATGTAATAAAAAATAATAATGACAACAGCATGCTTGTTAATTAGCCTGACTCGATTTTTTAAATGTCTCAATTGTTTATAATACCTTTCGTGTGATTTTCTGATTTACATATTTTATTTTTAAATGTGCAATATTTATCTAGAGAGATTCTGTTGTATCCCAGTCTACGCAGAGGTGATGTTATCTAGATTAGAAATGTGGTAGTAAGATTGTTTTTTAAAAAGGCTTTTTAATGATGGGTGCAGTCAAAGTCATAGCTAGGCTGGTCCTAGGGGTGGCTACTTTTATTTCTACTGATCTATGCGGGCTAAGGATATTGTAACTTTAACATATCGCCGTTAACATCGCAACTATAGCCCAGACGGTACTTAATTTCATTGAATTATGTTTTTAAACGTCTTATATGTTTGCAACTGCACATTTGAATGATTTTTTATTACTGGATAATGTTAGGATTATTTTAAGCCATTTTTTTGGTCTTTAAAGGAAATATTTCCAACGTGGATAATAAACATATAAGATAACAAAGAATTGACTCTCTAAGTGAAAGTTAACCTCCTTTCTTAGATGTAATTTTACACCATAAACAAGGGCTAGGGTAGCAAACACATAAAAAAATCAATAATAATTAGTTTGAATTGCATGAACGATTTTCTTTGATCCTTTCAAATACGACTTCTTTGTGATTTTTAAGCCAAAAATGTAACACCCCCCCCCAAAACGCATCATTGGCTTATAATAAGACTATTCACATATTTCTTGTATGGATATTGGCTCTCTTACACTGACACAAACCATAGAAGTACACTTTTTCATAAGCATCAGAAAATGAACTATTTCTAGTAATACTTCTTTTAAAATGGCAGCCGAATAAGTAATGTATTTACGGAAATAAAAAACTAATTTAATACGAGGGTGGTCCGATAAGTAATTAGCCTACAAAAGAAAAACGATAAATTTTGTAAAAATTTATTTTTATTTTTCAACATAATCTCCATGTATTTCGA
>JAPYYV010001635.1:0-34219 GCA_030522625.1 Copidosoma aretas | reverse complement strand
TGAAGGTAGGGGCGCTCTCCCACTCCAGCCGGTCAGAGAGAGAAAGAGAGTAAAGTCGCTCTGCGCATGCGGCAAAGTCTTGGGTGTTCGCATCACTGAGCGCAGTACGTTAGTGCGCAGTAAAACATATTTCCAACTTGGTCGGGAATGTATGACTTTCCAGCTTTAAATCAGGATGGGAATGCGAACTTCCCGTCAGGGTATGATGAAAAAACCATCCACCGGATTTAAACTTGCGATCTCGTGCATACAAGCCGTGTGCCATGTCGACTTATCTACGAGCTACCTCTGTTAGTGAGCTATACATCACTACGCTTCATATTTCAGTTTGACTCTTACTTTTATTTTAAATATTGAATTATTGTTTATTCATTCTTTTTTTTTTATATTCGTTGATTTACATTAATAAACTATCAAACAAATAATTTAATAAGTTTCTCAAAATTTTTAAAATCGATTTTAGCTGTAGCTTTTCTATATATTAATTATTATTTCTATCATTTTATTAATTTGTTAGTTTTTAAATAAATAAATAAATAACTATTTTCTGAATTTTTGCACTTTTTTCAAAATTTTTTTAAAAAAAGTTTTACAGATATAATATTTTCTATGATTGATTTATAATTATATGGTTCTATAGATAAGTTATTTGATTTTCATTGCGTCTTATTATTCCAAAATACAACCTGGGATCATTACCGAACAAATTTCGGCATGGGTCCAGTCCTATACGCGAGACAACTCTACAGAAGCACTCTACACCATATGAAGCCACTATACATAGTTATAGTGATATTAGGTTAATAATTCAATAAGTTTTTCAAAACTTTTAAAATCGATTTTAGCTGCAGCTTTTCTATACATTAATTATTATTTCAATCATTTTGTTAATTTGTTAGTTTTTAAATAAGTAAATAATTATTTTCTGAATTTTTGAACTTTTTTCAAAATTTTTTTTAAAAAAGTTTTACAGATACAATATTTTCTATGATTGGTTTATAATTATATGGTTCTCTAGATAAGTTATTTGATTTTCATTGCGTCTTATTATTCCAAAATACAACCTGGGATCATTACCGAACAAATTTCGGCAAGGGTCCAGTCCTACGCGGGACAACTCTACAAAAGCACTCTACACCATATGAAGCCACTGTACATAGTTATAGTGATATTAGGTGTAGAGTGCTTGTGTAGAGTTGTCCCGTGTAGGACTGGACCCTTGCCCAAATTTCAGCGTTATCGGCCACATCTATATATATTGTTTGCCGGAAAAATGTAACTTGATACATGGGTGCCCAAGTTATTTTCAACATTTTTTCCTACAATAATGCTACTTTCTTCTCGACGGACAAAAAATATACGATTCTATAATTACTTGTTGAATAATAACATTATCCTTACTCTTTCAATAACCCAATTATTGAAAAAAAATAAGTAGTCTCGACTTTAATTATTAATTTTCCCTTTGGATATGAGGTGAAAGTATGTTAAGCTATTTTGCTAAAGGAGCTAGAGATTCATATTTATGGTTTTCTTTGAAATTATTTGGAATAAGTGGATAAATAATTAATGAAAATTGTAATCGAGCGAGTTAATTTGTTGATTTGGTTTAAGGTGCGTGGGTCTTGACTTATTTAAATTAAGTATTAAGCATCAGTGTACATGTCTTCTATCCAGTATCTGTTTTATCTTTGGTATTACTGTTAGTCACGTTTTTTGTTTTCTGCTGTGGTAACACAAAGTTGGTTATTTTTAGACGTAGTAGTAGAGCACTGTATTAAAACACACATTCTCTGCTGGACAAATATGGAGCTTACTTGCCCTAAATTCTAACTTGTTTTCTCTGTTGCCAAAAGCGTGTGGTATCCAGCCAACGTTGTCTATTGACATCATGATCGAAATTATAATACACCTATATAATTAGTACAATACACGGATGAATAGTGCTCATTAAATTTTGTATAAAGATAATATTATTCCCCATTGGAAATCCTTAGCCAATAACATTTTAGTTATAGTTTGCAATCCTATGTATGTTATCCCAAAACCCAATAGACTACTCTGCGTACAATCTGAATTACTAAATAAATTATTCATCAACAAACAGTGTTAACAGGTGAGTCTATTTTGTTATTTGTTTATATGTGCTTTGATTTCACTTTTTTTTAATTACGTATTGAGCTAAAGTGTACGGATTTCGGGGTTGTATTTGTTTCAACAGCTGTATCACTGACAGTCAGGTTTTCATTTTTTGCCTTAGTACAGCAATGTTGGTTATTTTTGACTTAGTAGAATATTGCATTGAAACAAGTGTTTTCTTTTTGATAAATTTGGAGCTTCACTGCCCTAAAATCTAATTGGTTTTCTCTCTTGTCAAAAGAATGTGCTACCCAGCAAACCTTGTCTATGTATATCATGATCTAAAGTGTAATACACCTATATAGTAAGTATAATACAAGAAAATATATTGCTTATCATATTTTGTATGAAAAAACATAGTTTCTTATTGGGAGATCTTAGCCTATCGCTGCTCAGATATAGTTTTCTAGACTAGAGCACAATTATGGCTTACACAAACCTGGATTTTTTGCATCATGTGCATTAATCGGTGGCTTTGCCTGATTTTTGCAATGAGGTGTTATTAGGGTATAATATAAGGTATTATTCTATGTACTTTATTCCGGAACCCAATATATTTCTCTGCTCACACTTTTAGTAAATAAATGATCTGGTAAGAGACAGTGTTAGCGGGCAAATCCATTCTTTTATTTTGTTATCAATGTTTAAGTTATAATTTATATTTTATTTTGTATTGAGCTTGAGCGTGTAAGTATTCTGTTATCTGTTTCATCAAATGTAAAACTATTGGTCACGTTTTGTTGTTTCGCCTCTGTATATTAGCCAAATAAGACGAGAAAAACAGAAAATCTCGAGGGGCTGTGAAGGCGCGGCTTCAGCTGCAATTGGTATTTTTCGGCAATGTTAGACAATATGAGGGGGTTGGGTGAAAGGATTCGTCTGAAATCGGACTAATCCGTCTGTTTTAGAGGAACTTCGGCGAGAATGTGTCTTTCAGGTGACGTCGGCCATCTTCAACTATGGTCAAAATGCGGGGGGCAGTGGGGGGGGGGGGAATATATTGGACTCAAAGAAATTCTACGTCCTTGCAAATTGTTAGGTAAGTAAGGGATAACCTAACGAAAATAGAGGGCACAGGTAAAATATTACAAATACGTACACAGGTGGTCTGAGTGCTGTGTATATTGTCGTGCGTAAGTATGTGCGTATCATGTGAGTTTTTCATAGATTAAGAATTTATTGTACACACAACACACATACACACGCCCTTACAAACAAACACCTATTTATACATACACACATATATGGGAAGATTCGCCTCAACTGCCCTAACGCCACCGCAAGCGGTTCGCTCGAGTGCTAAACACAACATTTTGACTGCGTTGTTTCGTCATCAAAACATAAATAAAAAAAAACAACGATATTTATTCTGAAGCGTCTTGACCTCAGCTTTCGAAAGGCATTAATCATTTTTACGATTTTTCCTCACATGATCTCGAAAAATGTGAATTAAAATCTTATTTGGCTTCGAATTTGATTATTCGTAAAAAACGGAAAACACCTTTTTTTTATAATTGATATCAAAGTAAAAAGACTTGATCTTTCGATCTGTACGGTCAAGAAAATAAATAAAATTGAAGATCATGCCGAAAACACGTTTTCATTTGTAACTTGCGTTTTTGAGGTTATATAAAGAAAAATTGTTAGATCAATTAATGTTATTCGGAAGCTGAGGTCAAGACGCTTTAGAATACATGCCGTTGCTTTATTTTATTTATGGTTTAATGCTGAAACACCGCAGTCAAAATGTTGTGTTTAGCACTCGAGCGGCCGCTTGCGGTAGTACTTGGGCAGTTAAGGCGAATCTCCCCGTATGTACACAAAGATTTTGACTAAAAAAGTACTATGGATACGGCCAGAAACATATCTGCATCCCACAGTCTAATCTATAATCTTCTCGGTAATAGATAAAATTTTTACTAACGGAAATTAAAGATATATGACTCAAATTCACTGGCAAATATATCAAAAAATGCTTGTCAAGTGTTAGAATCGGACCTTAAGGGTTAGACCTATTAACATGGAATACATAGATCAAGGCCATCTGATACCGACAGCGGTATGAAATGACGATAATAAGATATCTACGGCAGCAATGTTAATGCTTTATATTGATAATAATAACAATAATAGTAAAGATCTTCTTTTGCAACTATAAAACATTGAAAAACTTTGAAGGTAGATTTATTGATTACAGGACTTCCAAAGGGTTCATTGAATTACACAGACATGTATGATGTAGTTCTGTAACACCCAAACAACATTAAGAGTCACGGACCACTCCATAGTACTACAAAGCAAATCAAGAGACCTCCCAGACTTGGTCTGGCACTTCAGTGCTTAGCCAGGAGACAGACCTGACGATCATGGACCATCGGGAGAGCGAGAAGTGCTATCTACGTCTTCGTGGTCCATGGTCGACACTACGGTTATAATAACGTTCATTTTTGTGACTCAGCCGTCAAATACAGACAATCGGAGCATATATGGTACTCTAGAGCATCTTGATGATCTTGGGAGCGCTGGGAACAGCGATTTTAAAAGGTACAGAATTCTCCGAAGTTGTCTAAGGCTAATGCAGGAAGTCTTGGCTGGAAGCAGGGGTTCCACCAAAGTGGAAATAAATTTTTTTTTTAATAATCCCTAGAAAATAATAGTTGAGCCGATGTTCCGTCATAGTAACTGCACATGCGCACGCTAAACATTATTAAAAAATTTAGCTATTTTTAGAGATATTTTATGTTCTTTAATAGATCCCCGATCCATTTTCATGTTAGGTACTCAAGTAATGGGTGCTTTATTCACTAACTTTTCCAGCCTTCTTACAAAGTGAGAAGACGCTTTCTTACATTTGACAAAATTTGTCTGGAGAAAAAAAGTCATACAAACATTGTAAATACTTTTAAAGACTTCTTAAAGACGTTTTATCAGGTTTTTTACTTAGAAAGCGATAGTGATTGTCTTGTCAAGAGAATTCAACATTGATGTCCATTCTAAGTTTGTGCTAGTAAAATTATACTGGCAATTCGATTACTCGTAAGCGTTGTCTCACTTTGTAAGAAGGTTGACGAATTTAGTGAAATTTGCCCTAGCCACAAGGTCATTCCCGGAAAGTCCACTTGGCTACCGAAAATATAGATGGAGACATGCTAATTTCGTGATAAACTGAGCTTGTTTGTGATTTCCAAAGGAATCCTAAAGAGAATCTCAGTAGAGTTCTTTTCAGTAAATAACGTCTAGATCCTGAGGACACTAGTATAAGCGATTATGATTGAAAGTCACTCAGAACCTATGGCTGTACGGAAGAAATAGAAATTATCCTTCTAGAAACTATCCCAGAAAGGCCTTCCGAAGTCTGATAAAAGCTCTTGACTAACTGCTTCGAAAATCCGGATCCTTTTACACTCTCCGCTCTTCTAAGAGTGCAAACGTATTTGGGACTTGCATTGGAATTCCAAGGGTAGGATCAATGCTAAGACTCCGGGCAGTGTAAGTCCCGCGTCTTTTGACTATTTGTAGTTGCGATGTAGTTCTGCACCAGTCATCAAGGTACAATTGCATCGCTTTGTTGTACGCAAAATCCACTTCTTTCTTTCGCTATGACACGTCATTTTTTCCACAACTTATCAACAACCAATTTTTTTTTGTTTAAAAGTCCTGAGCGAGGTTTGAGAGAAGAGTAGGTTTGTCCGAATCCGTAGACAAGGTATCCCTGACGTAGAGTACCGGAGTAGTGTGTGCGTCTGTTTCCTGCCTTTTGTACCACGGCAATAAATTTCGTTACTTCGATCAATATGAGACAGTGTCTTGTTCACTCCTTTATTCCCCTTAAAGCGTGAAAATGTCTAACAGGTACATCTATAAGGAAGTTGGTCTTACTTTTAGCAATAAAGGCCCTGAGGTACACTGAAAAGTATGAAGCAGATCGAATTAAGACAACATACGCCATATGTAAAGTACTGTATACTAATAGTACTGTAATATTGTTTGCAGACAATCCATCTAAGAAAAAAAAGAAAATAATATTCGATTATTCGAGCAAAATCGTGTGATTTTCCAAAAATCGGAAAAAATCGCTCATCTTTGCCGTATTTCGTGTAAAAGCCTTAAAAATTTTCCCAAAGCTAGCATTGTGATAGCCCCGATCAGCGATAATTGTCAAATGTTTGATAGCCATAGACGTATAATGTATGGACCAAGCATCCAATGCTATAACAATGAAGCTCGAAAGAGTTCAGCTAAGTAAGTTATGTAGGCGATCTATCTCTCTTGTGTCTACATAGGAAGTATAGCAGCCCTTCTCCCAGCCCTGATAAGGAGCCAATCAGAGCAAAGGTGAAAAAGTAATGGATAGTTTATAAAACTTATTTTAATGATTTCTCTCGAGCATGATTTTCACTCGCTATACAGATGTTCGGTCCATATTTTATATGTATATGATGGTGATTGATGACTCTAAGAGCATATTGGCAGCTTCTACATCCTTGTTCAAAACATGCAGGCCGTCGATTTTTCAGAGTACAGAGCCAGTTTGCAACACATGAACAGATGACTTATCACGTGAAGTGTACCTAACGAAGTTATCATTGGCGTTAATAACATTGAAAACTCCCCTTATAGTCACGTTTGTGACCTAGAACATCGATGGCGGGCTTTTGGAAGAAGAATATAGAAGTAGCCTAAGTCTATGGCCACTAGATCTAAAAAGTATCGGACCACAACCCCCCAGCACTTCAGCGCTTATCATAGAGACAGACGGGGGATTCTGTTGGAGTAGAAAAAAGCTCTCTAAAAATAGCTAACTTTGTACATGATTTTGAGCAAAAGTATCAACAGTAACTACGACGGAATATAGGCGCACCTATTATTTTCTAGGGATTATTAAATAATAAATTTATTTTCACTTTGATAGAACCCTTTGCTTCCAGCCAAGGCTGCCTGCTTAAACTTTAGACGACTTTAGATAATTTTGTGCCCGTAGCATCGCTATTACCAGCACTCTTAAGATTATAAAGATGCTCTAGCGTACCATCTATGCTCCGGTAGTCTGCGTTCGACGGCTAAGTCACAAAGATGAACGCTGTTGTTATGATCTAAGCATCGGTCATGGACCACAAAGACGAAGATGGCGCTTCTCGTCCTCCCGATGGTCCTGGGTCGTCGAGTTTGTCTCCTGGTTAAACATTGAAGTGCTAAGACAAGTCCAAGAGGTCCCTCGATTTGCTTTGTAGTAGTATGTAGTGGCTTGCGACTCTTAACCTTATTCACATGTGGCCGTGCTTCATCATGCATGGCTGTATAATTCAGTGAACACTTTGGAAGTCCTGTAACTAATAAATCTCCCTTTCAAGTTTTTTAAAAAATTCATATTTGCAAACAAAGAACTTCTGTATTGTTGTTATTATTATCATTATTAAGCATTAACATTGCTGCTGTTTCCGGCAGCATCCGCAGGAGTTTTTTAGGGCTAATTTTTATGTGCATATATGTATGTGTGTACACATGTGTTTGTGTTTGCGTTTAAGTATGTACATTACACTCTACATACGTGGCAAGCACTCACAGAATACTCACGCACGACAGTATGTATGTAGCAGTCAGACCACCTATGTACGTATTTGTAATATTTTACGTTAATATAGAGATACGAAAACTTCACTGTATCAATTTTCTATACTAATGGATCTCTTATGTACAAACATTTGATTGCTTGGGCAACGATCTAGGAATGACAATGAACAACAAAAAGTTAATTTTTTTTTATTTTGAGCATGTCGGTCTAAATAGAGCGAATAAAAATGTATTAAAAGTCGTAATATTAATCTTAGCGAGATATGACTTTAATAACCTAAAAAATCATTGAAAACTTACAAAAATTTTTCGTACTATAATTGCCATCAAAAAAATCTTTAAAAAATATGTTTTGTTACTCACTCATGAACTAACGATCAATTTTTCAAATTTTTTAGAGCTAATAGTAGGGTGGAAGAAATTTTGTTCAAAAAACACGTTTTCCACGATAGCAGCCTCCTATCACCTCCTAAAATGTTGAAAATTTGAATTTTTTACGAACTTGTATATAATTAACTTTTAATAGATATGGATATTATCCTTATTTGGTGACGAATTTGACTTTGTGCTTACTAAAATCCATAACCGATCCTATATTTACGTTTATTCTTTATTAAAAAAAAAAAAATCAAAAAAGTCATTTATATATATATTGACGTTAGTTATTAGGTTTCAAGTCAGAAGAACAAATTCGTTAACTATGTGCCCCCCACAGAATAAGAAAGAATTTGATTGTGTTTTTCGTTATTAAAAGTTATTTTCTTTATTAAAAGTTATTTTCCCACGACATAGCCCCATACCGACCTTTAACGTCACCTTACACGCTTTTTTCCCTTTCCTTCTTTACAGCCTTTAATAGACATATTAGGACAAACATTATTTAAGGTATAATTTGATAATTAAATACAGCTTGTGAAAAGCTGAGCGACAGTCCTCAAAATACTTATTTTTGTACTCAAAATACGGGTTTACAGTCATTCATATGGAAGTATGTTTGCAAAAATTATGTATACTAACATTTTTATAAACTATATTCATAAATTCGCAACTTATCAATACATTTTTATTAATATTCTTTTAAAGAATACATGTTTTTTTTCAATTATAAATCACAGATAAAATAAAATAAAAATCTATTTATTTAAGTTTCTAATCGAATTAAAAACATCATAGGTGATTTTTTTACAAGTTCGAAACTCCTATAAAACTTCGGCAGGTCATTTATTGTTATCTAGCATGCACAACGTAAAGTAGACCTTTATTGAATTTCATGCTTCTGTGACATAATAGGTTCGTAAGTAATTTTTGTGCGTAAAGTATAATTAATCGTATATTGCTATTATAGGATACTCGCATGAAAAATTCTATTTGGATCGTCAGGTAGATTTTACAAAAAAATTAGCACAACTTTATTCTTCTTTTTTTACACAGCCGAAAATTAACGGAGGTTAGGCTCGTACTATTTACTTGTGACGTATGTATGTATGTGTATATGTATGTATGTGTGTATTTATGGCAAGAAATAAATATTCCTATCAAGTTCTAAACCGTTTCACGACATCCAAGCTGAAATTTTGCCCACTCTCCAGGCTCTGATGACAATGCAATATAGTACATCTAATTTTAAGGTAAATTTATTATGGCAGCTGTCACAAAAAAGTGGTTTTAATTTTTCTCCTCAATATTCTCGATATAGGTATAAAATGAAAGGAAAGCGCGTATGATATAATAACATACGTCCCGATTTTTCGAATGTAATATGGCGACTGTCACAATACGGCTGATTTTCTTCCACTTACAACCTCCTCGACATGTGTATAAGATAGTAAATCACAATAATTAGTATACAATAAGCTGCTTAACGTTGTTTGGAATTCAATATAGCAGCTGTCACAATACGGCTGATCTTATTGCACTCTACGACCTCTAAACATATAAATAACAAGTAAAGATGCTTACATAAAATTTGGCGCTTGGAAATTTAATTACTTACAATCATAGAATACGATAGAAAATTCCCTACCACTCACCATTCAATGTGCACAACATTATTCATATGCATCCAGTCTGATAAATATCATATTACATATGGGAAAAACTTATTGTAAGCAGACCAGAAAGATACTGCAGCACGCTGCATAATAAACTTACTTTACATGTACACGCTTTCAAATTAGTACTTAATAATATAGATAACTTCACTTCATAAGATTTTATATAGTGAAACAGTATTCAAACGAATACTATGACAGCGCCCACGATTTTTACCTTAATTTTTTAATAAAAAACTTTTTCGTTGAATTATTGTTCTTGCTTACAAAGTGTTTTA
This sequence comes from Copidosoma aretas, assembly GCA_030522625.1. Lineage (NCBI taxonomy): Eukaryota > Metazoa > Arthropoda > Insecta > Hymenoptera > Encyrtidae > Copidosoma > Copidosoma aretas. Next base: position 24,180 of record JAPYYV010001635.1, on the reverse strand, counting down.
GGATATGCATGCGAAGCAATTTTTTTTTTTCATCCATTAGTTTGGTACATCGCTCAGAATAGTCTGTTGCTAAAATTTTATGTCTGATATCTTATTTCTTTTTGAACTTTAGGAGTCAATAGCACTGCATAAGAAGATAATACGGTAATTAATTGAGAAATTTTGACTGACACTATTGGCGTTAGTGACGGTCACAACATCGGAATTTTTTCTCGAACCGTAAACTTATCAATTTTGTATATAAATCATTACATATGGACAAAACAATTGCTACTCATCAGCATTGTTTCCTTATAATACGATCAAAATATTTGTAGAATTGTTTAAGTTCGCTTTTCTTCTTATTTTGGGGCTTTAAGAATTAAAACGGAATTTTCGAAATAAATGACACTTTTTTTAAAAATTTTTTAAAATAAAAGTTGGTTATAACATCCACTTTTAAATAATTTTTGTCGCATGATGGATGCTAAATCGATGCAAAAGCTAGGACGTGCTAACAGTTAAACGACCTCTTTTTACGTTTAATCTTGTTCCATAGGACAGGAAAACAGTGTTAAGAGCTATTATTTCAGATAATTAGGATTGCTGATTACGAATCAAGTGTTAATGTAACAATATTTGAACTGGCATATCAAATATTATGGTGGACAGTTTCTTAATTATCGTATTTTGCCAATAAAAATGTCATTGCAATCTGCGAAATATTCAAAGTAAGAAGTGTTTTTTGCACAATATTTGTAGACAACGGCATTTTCAAGAAAAAAAAATAATGAAGATTTAGAACTCCTTGGCCTAATGATATTGTAAACTAATTTTCGACGTAAATTACAACCTTACTATGACGGAACTTTTAAGTGCCCAAAAGTAATTAGGGTCACTATTTACAAACCTCGTGATGGATCCGAAAAAGCAAAAATGGTTGATCCAGCTTGATTCCTAAAAATTTACAAATTTTAAAAGGTAAAAAGTCCTATCGTCGTTTACCTAAAGTTCTAAGTAAAACTAGTTAAGTACAAAAAATAAATTTATAGCACCATTTCTGAAAAACAAATTATTCTTACTACAAAATGTTTTATGACAAATAGCTAAAGTAGGAAATATTAGGATATTAATGTTAGTTAACATCCTGTTAACCTATAAATTAGCTCACCCGTCTAGAAAAGTATAATGAAAAGTGTTTGTTTGTCTGTTTGCCAAGATGATTTAGTAATATAAAAGTATTTGTTACTTATATCATAATATCAAAATGTGGCTGCGTCAGCTTCGTTTTATCCATGACTTTTTAAGTTACTGTCATTATAAATCTATTACCAAGCATATTACTACGTTAGTGTTGATTTTTTAAGCATGCGGAACCATTTTAATATTTTTTTCTTTAATACCTATATCCATTTCTTACCAATTACAAATAACCTGCAACTTATCCTGCAGGATTCTCTACAATTTGTCCTGAAAAATTCTGTTCATTATTTAGTTGTTTTTTTTTTTGCAGCATTAAAAGATTATTTATGCTTATAATTAATGACAATTGCTGGCGAATATATGACTAGATTCCTATTCCGGATGCGAAAAAGGTTTTTTCTTCTTATTTTTGTATTCTTCTTTTGATTAATTTTTTACTAGTCACTTTTATTTATAATGCACGATGTTAACTATTAAATGCAGTAAAAATGATAAAAAAAAGTTTCTGAATAATTAATTATCTGCACAACAAAGAAGCAATAACTATGCAGGTTTTTTTTCATATTTGCCTGCAAGACTATCTGTTAAATTACTGGAGGGAGTATAGCATAATTTAAAAAAAACTTTGAAAGATGACCAAAAGATTAAATCAATTTTCGAAATAATAAACGATTTGGCTCGAAATTATACGTGAATTACAATGGTACTATTTAACTGTAAAAATTATTGCATTCCTAAAACGTCAGCTGCCATGTTCGACCTGCCATTTCAGACTTTCCAATATATCACTAAAATGTGTAATTAGTGACCCTAATTACTCTTAAGCAGTGTAAAAATCCCTGATAAAACAATTGTAATTTAAATCCAATATTATTCTACTGTGTGCTTGTATCTAGCTACATATAAATTTTTTTCTTGGAAACGGCACCACCTAGAAAAATTTGCAGAACACACTTTTCACTTAAAATGTTACGTAGATTACGAATACATTTTTTGTTTGCAAAGTTTTGTAGTATTTTAATTTTCGGCTACTATATTGAATACGCCATTTTGATTATTGTCGATTCAACCCTAGATTTGTTCTTATCAAGTCTAATATCGCAAAAAAATTTCCCTTACACAACATGATAAAACGCGAACTACTAGTATTTTTCTATTCAGCGCCCCCTAGCGCCTACATTGATCCAAATTACATTATGCTATGCTAACTATTTAAAAGGAAGTTTTTCAGCCTAATTGTAAGATAGAAGAATTTATAAAAAATGTTTTATGTATTTATTAGATTTTAAGCGGCAAAACCCAAGTATAAGGAAAAAACAAGCACCAAAAATTGTATAAATACTTCCATCGTATTCTACAAAAAATGCTACCGGATACTAATTTTTTTTTTTCTTATAATTCAATTCGATTTTTTTCCGAAATTAGCAATTTTTCTGTTTCAGAGAAAATGGTGATATTTTCACCACCACTGACGCCGCACAGTGTTGGGAAACGAGCAGTTCCTTACGAAAGAAGTTAGTAAGTTGGGACTCAGTAATCCGAATAGAACGTTCTTTTTTTTTTATAAAGCTTATTGAATAGAACTTACAGAAAAACTATTAAGAAACAAGCAATAATGATCCTAATCAACAAAATTGAGAATATTAGCCAATAAGGTAAATCAACTTGGCAGCCATCCATGATTTTATGCACAATGAAAGGCTTTAAGCTAAACCAAGATTCTTATAAAATAATTTTTCACGTTCAGTGTACAGTAATAGATCAAAATCATTCTAGAGTTACATCAATTGTTTAAAATGATATTGTTTAAACAAATTAACAATTTTTGGGATTTTCTCACAATTTTTATTTTTCATGATGAAGCGGTCGATTTTATGAAAAAATGTGCTTTGTAATTTTTCTCTAAATGCTCCAAACGGGAGTAAATAATTTTTCAAGTTTTGAAATTAAGGTACATCTTTTACATTGTCCAATAATGCTTATCGAAAGACTATACCTATTACCAAATAACAAGGGGTTTAATGTATGTATATTATTTTTCGCCAAACACCAGTTCAAAGTCCATGCCTATGTTTTGTTTTTTTATTAACAATTAATATAAATAATATACTAACTTTTTGACATACCTTAAGTATACTTACTTTAAGTATACTAAAAAATGCTCTTATAATATAAAGGTCATCGGAAGCAAGAAAATCCATTGCCTATTTTTCAAAGAAGCTGCAACCTCACCCTAAAAACAAAAATATAAGCCGTAAAATAATAATGATTAATCGCTTTTATATGAGAAAAAACATCTTTGATGTTGGACACAAAACTTGCACTTATATAACCTAATAGGCTTCTTTCTCGGAAATAAAGAGGATATGCAGATCTAAGTAGGCCCAAGATAGTGAATTCTTGAAAAACTTTGATGGCATAAATATATGTTTATTTATCTAATTAAACTAGTTTAAAAATTTTTCGGGATTTCATAGTACCACATATATAACCTTAAAACAGACTCTTTAGTATTAGAATATGCTTTATAGAAACAATCAATGGAACGAATATTTTAACATTGATATATGTTGCGATTTTATTTATATTCATTGACAGAAATTTATATATTTATACACGCATAGTTCCCCTAATATTTTAACATATGCAGTCTAATAATAGATATTTACCAGATTTTTACACGCTGAACTACTCACCAAACATTTTATATTAAAAATAGCTATGTTAAAGGTTGATGATTGTATGAAAATTAGCTGGTTGATATAAAAATATCAAGCTAGTACTGTCTCAAAAATATCTAATAGTAATGACTTTATATTAATATAACGACTTACAGATTCTCATCTGATTTTTCTATTAATAGCTAATTGATAATTATCAAGAATATGTAAGGTAACAACGAGATGGAAATAGCATGATAATCATTTGAAAATCTGGTGCAAATCAGGGAAATACCATGACAAACTGTAATGTGATTATCTGCTAAATATCATACGGCGCTTATTAACTACAACGTTAAGTTGATTTCAAAAATAGTAAATATGGTGTAACAAAAAAGAAAAGTGTGTAAGTGATTCCCAATATCAAAAATAATATTGTCAACTATACAAAGTTATGTTGATAAAATAACAAAAGAACTCTTGTTAAAGGATTATAATTAACGCTACCTACTTTAATTTTTTAAGTTTTTTATTAAAACTGTACTTACTAATTAGAAATATATTTTTTTTAAATTACATTTGTTTATGTACCTGTTATTATACTGCATATGTGAAAATATTACGAAAACTATACATATCTTGACATAACTTGGTTAAAAATTTTTCAAACTAGTTAAATTAATTCAATAAACGTGTATCGTTTATTCTATCCGAATTATTTAAGAATTTATGTAGATATTCAGAATTAAGCTAAACGCTACATTTTTAGTTATCTTGGGCTTACTTAGATCTGCAAGTCCTCTTTATTTCCGAGAAAAAAAAGCATATTAGGTTATATAAATGTAAGTTTTGTGTCCAACATCAAAGATATTTCTTCTCATTTTCTAGTAATTATTCTTTCTTTTTTTACACCTAATAATATTGTTTCTAAGGTGATGTTCCAGTTTCTTTAAAAAACCAGTTGCCTGTTAAAGCTTATCCCATCTACTTAAAAAAAAAAAATTGTCGAAATCTGTTAAAAATTAAGGAGCAGGCAAAGTTTCCAACCAAAAAAGTGCTCTTAGGCTAAATATAGAATTACTTGAGGTTATTGGCCTTATGTTGGTCCTACTTGTATCTGTATGACCTTTTTATGTTGAAGTAAAAAGCCTATAAGGTTATATGAGGTATGCTTCGGGTCTAACATCGAAGATGATTTTTCTTATTTTAAAGCAATTAATCATTACAATTTTACGGCTCATATTGTCTTTGTTAAGGCTATGTTGCAGTTTTTTGAAAAAGTTGCAAATGCACGTCAAATCATATCCCTTTTCAATTATTTATAAGAAATAATTGTTGTAATCGGTCAAGACTTAGGGAGCAGGAAGATTTTTTAACCAAAAAACTGCTTTTCATCCCACTGTGGAGCGCTCCTTACCGAGCCCCTTATATTTTTTTCACAATGTTTTTATAGAATTATAGTGAAAATAAATAAAACTTCGCCTATACTTTATTTATCTGATTCCATGATTGATAAATTTTTTTATAATACAATCACATTTCACTTCTAATTTACATATATTTATGGTCGTACGTGCATCTAAAAAATTTACATAGTTTACTTCTTTATACATCAAGTTATTTTAATAATAATCAATTAACTGAAAATCTTCCAATATAAAAATTTTGAAACACATATTTAAACCATCTTTTTTTTTTATTTATTTTGAAACATACTTGATATAAATGAATTTATTTAAAACAATGTATTTTAAAATGTTAAAATACGTATTGATATGATGAATTTGTTCATCAATTTTTCCACCTGCCAAGAAGGAAAATAGATGAACATGATAAATGAAAAATAATTCATAGTAATATTTATTTTTGATAGTTAAGAGGACAAGGGAGCAAACTAATCAATTTAGTGCAGTGCTGCCAACTTAAAAAAAAACAAAAACCTAACCCTTGTGACACAATTTGTACATACATACATGTATATAGTATACACTGACGACGGTAAAATCTAGCTCGTTTTCATTTCAGTAGATGTTGTTTGAATATTATTTGAAAAATTGGCTCTTTCGATTAAAAAATTTAAGGAACTCGTTAAACAACGTACATTCTTGTTTAAAATTTCAACGTTCTGATCTCATCAATTTATTGTATTAAATATTTCTGTTCAACGGAATTTGAAGCCAGTCCCTAAATAAAAAGGATTTTAAGTCTATTCAGTAATAAAATTTCCACTAGATAAAACTGCTCGTGACTTATAGTTTATTCATATCAACCAAATATCCCATCAGATTAATAAGCGTGTGACTTCTATTTATTCCTCTGTATCTGAGTTTCCCATCAGACACCTGCATTAATGTGGTTACTCATTTCATTTATAAGCATTCTGTGTATTTGATCGTTTGCACATGGTCATGCAAATAGATTCTCTTCAATTTTATATTAAATGCCAGCCACAAAATCAAAAGAATTTTAAATCTATCCAAAAATATTATTTTTCTCCAGATGAATTTGCTTGAGACTATTGGGTCTACACCAGCCAAATATTCCATAGGATACCTGCTTTATGTGGTCAAATGATACACTTGCTCATTCAATTTGAGTATCTTGTGTATTTCATCATTTACACGTCCATGCGGCTTGTTGTAACTTTTTAATAGATGACTGCACTCATACTACATGTTAGCATGTAAGAAAACTAATGTCACTCATCAAATAGTTGTTTCCGAATTTTAAAGTCAGCCATAAAATAAAGATCATTTTCAGTCATTTGATTTTTAGATGTATGTTCTGTCATTGTTATTCATTGAATAAGCCACTTCTTCAGCTTGCCTATCTGGAATAAAAAGAAAACAATGTAATATTGAGCTTTTTTATTATGAGAAACATCTGCTACCAGAATCAATGATTTTGATCGATCTCGGGGTAAAAAAAAAATTTGTGTCCAAATTTTGCAAATTAAAAATTACTAGTTGCAGATTTGTTGCACATCTATAACTAGATCATGATTTAAATATTTTGCGAATTCATTTTTTATATTTGAATTTGCACCTTCGACAGTTTTTCATTTTTATTGTTTTCATCAAAGAAGCTAGGAAAAAGCTTATACTTACTGTTAGTTTGAACATTTGTCCTTGGACCGATGATTGTTTGTTCCTCACCAAATTCATTTTAACTTTTTTTTAAAGCTTTTTAGGAAAAAACGTGAGGAGTAAAAAGTTGTCCAGATTGCAATTCTGCTACAAAAAAATGCTTTCTTAAAAGCTTTCACATATCAGAAAAAAAGTTGAATCTTGGCGGTAACTGACATTCAGCTGTGGACATGAAAAGTTAACGCCCAGATTTAACTTTTTTCCTGGTATGTGAAGGAGTTTAAGAAATCATTATTTTGGAGCAGAATTGCAATTTGCAATTGTTATTACCCTTCTTGTTTTTCCTAAAAATGTTGGGAAAAAAAGTTAGAACTCATTTTATGAAGAACAAATTGCCATCGGTCGAAGGGCGGATGATCCAAATTAGTATAAAATATAACTTTTTTTCTTAGCATCCAAGAGGAAAACTATAAAAGTGCCAAATTACTAAGGATACAAATTTAAACATAAAAAAGGATTTACAAAATGTTGCAATCAAAAGAATAGAATTTGAATCCTGGGATTCGACCCCAGACATCTAGAAATGTAAATTGTATATGAGCATCCACAATTTGTTATTCTTAGTATAGAGAGTAGACAAGAATTTTGTTTCTGAAAAATAAAATGGAGCTGTCAATCAAGGAACTTATTCAATCAATAAGTTCAACTACTTGTAAAAACTTGTTGCAATGTTGATGCACAGCTTGAGATATGGATTCTTATTGATAACCTCATTGGCATGGAGCAGGGACTCGTACTGCATCCCTCCAGTTACGATGAATTGAACTAAGTTAGCACGGAGACCAATTTATCTTGTCACCTCCGTACCTGGAGAATCTTCAATGACTTTGCAGGCTGCGTGTATTGTGATACCATCATTGACCATAGGATGACTACAAAGAGACCACACTTTTATGAGGTGATTACATTGTGCTCTACCACTTTATACTTTATACGTATTTTTCTAATTATTTATTAGTTTGAAATCTGGCAGCCTGATTCTGGCTATCTTAATTCAAACACCTACCTCTTTTAAAGACTCTCGATTCTAGATTTGAATTCATGCAGAAATCTTAGGAACCATAGAAAACTCAGTGGGTACTGTAGTTCATCGACAAGGTACACATGTGCATACAAAGTTATAATAAACTCGACCAGCTTAGATGTTCATCGCATTATAATGTTAAGTGCCACCTTGACTGCCACACTTAAAAAATCTTCAATGACGTGTTGTAGACTGAATATGCACCTTGATGAACTTGTAGGGAAACTATAACAAGCAAACTACACAATCATGAGTCAATCAAAACATTATGATTCACTGTCCGAGACTTTGAATTTTGCTCGATACAAAACAGTGACATGATAAATTTGAAGATTTAACTATGGCAGATTGTTTAAAACAAAATACAGTGATTGCAGATCAAGCCCTGGATTACAGTTAAAAACTTCTGCAGCAGTCCACTAAACTACATGAAGACGTCGCTTTAAATTTGATATTCTGTGTGATGTTCTTGAATTTATTAACAGGCAATAAAGGACTCAAGTTAATGCACAAACAGTGACGGTCAACCCTGATAAAAAAGAAATTGCATCAAATTTTGTGAAATATAGGATAATACATGAGCGACGTATAATAGATAACTTTTATCACCTGTATACTTGCAAAGCAAAGCTGTTAGGTTAGTCGTCTTTGATTATCTAGATCACCTAACGTTGCACTTCAGCTTTAAATAATTAGAATTATCGAGTCTCTCCTGCGATATAAACATTTAATTGACTCATTGATATTTCAACACTTTTTTTTATAAAGGTAAGTAACAACAAAATTTCATAGCAGTAGTTTACCACAATATTATTCCATTTACTATACTTGTACACTACACAGATGATGAGTATGGCTTCTGACACTGCATCTACGTGCACTTCTACGGGTAACTATAATTATCGTAATAAATACGAGACGACGACTAAACTCATAAATAAATGTTAATTGCTATTATAAATAATTATACTTTCACTGCATGTATAACACATCATTGCATATGACTGCTGCAGACAGCTGCGTGATAAGCGCGAGATGCTGTTGTCAGCTAATATATATATATATATATATATATATATATATATATATATATATATATACATGGAAATACACATAGCCTTGCCGACACATATCATATATATAGATTGACGAAAAAATACGATTCTTTTGCATAATCCGTTGCAAATTTTTAAAAAAATTTACTGGATAAAATTAAACGAAGATACTTAAAACATGCTATAAAGATGCCACACTATGGTAGTCAACTCATTTTTTTGACATCTCTGATAATTTTTCGCAATCAATACAAAAATTCACATTTACTGCTACCTCGCCACATAAAAGTATCGTATGAACTAAAAATTATTTTATATTCAAGTATTTTTGGCAAAAATAAAACTTAAGCACCCTTACTCTATTAATTTTAAGACCAATTTTAAGATTTGATGCAATTCTATTCAGTAGGAGAGGAGAAAAGTATGTAACAGTGAATTGGCTTTCAAGTGCCTCTCGTTGAACATAACCTTTTCCTCCCACGTCCTCTTAATACTTAATAATACGATGATAGATCATTTTATTTAATTTTCTTACCATGGGCCAAAAGTGCAGCAGAGCCTTTTCACCCTCAGGCCGCACTTTGGGCCCTTGAAGCCCCCTTTCCGCCCACGGGCAGAAAAATTTTTCTGCCCTACGGTGCAAAGTATTTTCTCAGGCCCAAAGTGTGCCCACGGGCGAGAAATTGCACTTTGCATCCTCGGCAAGAAAAATAATATAGGAGGCTTGGGCACAAAAATAAAACAAGCGCCCCCTTCGGGCGCTCAATTTTTTACTTTCTGCCCTAGTGGCATAATGTACTATTATACGAATTTATTTATAAGTATAAAGTTCTTGGCTGATTAGCTTTTTTTTTGCTGACAGAGATAGATGTAAAATATTTAGATCAAACAATTAACCAAGGTAGGATAAATATCACAAAAACATGATACAGGTGACTTAATGTAATTACACAGATATCAGAAAAACTGAAAACAATAGAATAAAAACCGAAAAGATAATGAAAAATTGATAAACAGAAATATACAATAATTGATCAGATAAGAAAGATTACAGGTAAACTTAACAACTGGTTAAAAAATAACGGAAACGAAGTACACAAATTATGCTGTCTGGTCATGCAGCTATCTTTTCTGTAGCACGCGATAAAATAATCTTAATATTCAAATTCAAAAACTTTTAAATTCTAAGTACAAGGAAGAATTCACAGATTTTATGTGAAGATGAGGAAAATGACGACAAAATACCACGGCCTGGGCTTGAATTAGAAACTGTTCGTTCTCTAGACGGAATGCGATAGCCAGTTACGCTAACAATTAATAAACGACCAAGAAGTACTGAAGACCTTAGTAGCGTAACTGGCTAACGCACTTCGTCTAGAGAATAAAAAGTTTCTAGTTCGACCCTAGGCTAAGGTTTTTTTTGTCGTTTTTCTTATATTCACTCAAAATCTGTGAAATTTTCCTTGCATTAATAATTTAAAAATTTTTGTATACGAATATCAAGGCTGGATGTCAATTTTATCGCAAGCTACATAAAAGGTAGCTGCATTACCAGACATTGCATCATGGATAGCAGCCGGTAAATTTGGTTGTGTTTATATTACCAGTAGCTGTTATCAAATCATTCACGATCAAATTTGCATGTAACATTCTGCTGAATATCATGTCTTTTACAAAACGACGAAGAAGTACCGAGCGCCTCCGTACAGTAACTGGCTAACGCACTCCGTCTAGAGAATTAAGAGTTCCTGGTTCGACAACAAGCTGATGTATTTTTTCGTCGCTTTTCTCATATTCACATCAAATCTGTAAATTTTTTTCTTGTTTTTAGAATTCAAAAATATTTGAATCCGAACATTAAGATTACACGTCAATTTTATCGTGGGCTACATAAAAGGTAGCTGAATCACCAAAAATTGCATTATTGATAGCTTATAGTCGGTAGATTTAATTGTGATTACAAAAATTAAATTTAAGATAAAAAACAAGTTTTAACAGAAATTATCAGGGATACAAAAATTGAAAAGCCGATGAAAAACTAAGTATCATGTCGGAAAGTAAAAATTTAAATGAGTTTACGAAAGTGATTGGAAATTTGAACCAAAAAAATAGATGTGAATAAATAAAGTGTGATGAGAAAGACATTTTCAAAATCTGTTTGGAGATAAATATATGACATGTTATACGGAAAACAAAAAAAAAGAGCAGAGGAATCAAAAGCAAAGTTTCAGAAAATTTTGACAAAGATACATAAATTATTGAACTGTAGAAAGTCCTAGGGAGGCAAAACAACAGAAAAGCCGCAGAAGTCAAAGGAATTGTAGGGAAATTTTCCAAAAATTTTTCCATGATTTTAATGATTGAATTAACAAACATGCTGAATGTTCTATAGACAGAAACACAAATTATTGAAAGGTGTAAAATAGTAAAAATCTATCTGAATCACCAGGCAGGGATAGGTAAGGGAATGTTAAGAACGACACGGGACTTGCGTTATTAAATAAGGATTATAAGATCTTAGCAATTCTAATTACTGAAAAAGTGAGAGAATATCTTACTTTAGAGCAAAAAAAAGAATAAGGGACCATATTTTTTACTGAATGTTTCAAGTGAAAATGAACTAAAGCAAGGAGGCAATAAATTATATTCGGTCTTCGTAGACGTCAAAACAGCATTTGATACAATCAATATAGAAATTTTCTGGGTTAAATTAGACAGAATTAGGCTAGGTATGGAATTTTTAAAATGTTGAAAACTATTAATCATTGCACAAAAAATACGATAATGCAGAGAATACATACGATAAGTAATTTTTGAATAATACAGATGTTACAGTAGGAAAAATAAAAAGTCAATGTTTTAAATTAAGTTATGACATTGTATCACACGCGGAGCATTCTAAATACACAAAGCAGATGCTGAAAGACTTAGATAAATATCGTACATAAAATAGGCTGGAAGCAAAAAAAAAACCTCAATTTTGAAGAATCGAGATGGGATAGAAAAATATCTGTTTGAATATTAAAGGGAGGTATTTTGAGTTTTGAACGAGTATTAGGACCAAAAAGTGAGTTTTTTAGCAAAAAATTTCTTCTCTTGGCACATAGAAAAAACAACTGGTAGAATACGAGGGGCTGTCTGAGCAGTTTGGGGTTTAAGAAAAAAAGAGAAAGTAAACAGTTCAAATCAAACATTTTTTTTACGGTTTGAATGATATAATAAGATTGCTTATACGGCGTGGGAAGTTGAAAATGAAAAAAGAAAAAAGTAGAAAAAAATGGAAGCTGATTTACAAAAATAATGGTGGGTTTTAAAGCAGAAACACTAGGATATATATTAATAAGTGACAAATGAGTTGCTCTTAAGTAGACATAAGGAAAAGATCAGATAAGTACTTATTGCGGAGTTTAAAAATAGATAGGACCAGGTGACCACACCTATGCATGATAGAAAAATTATTGAGCATGATCAATACAAATCCTACAAAATAGGGAAAAGTAGTTAAAGTAGGATGGACACTTAGGGGATGGGGAAACAATAGGACTTGTGAAAGAGCAACCAAGAAAAATATGCTTAAGGAAATCAAACCAATTTGAACAAGGGGTAGTCAAACTTGTATCAATCAGAAGAAAGAAAAACACGGGATGGTAATGGACAGATATTGTGAAGATTCAAGAGACAAACCGAAGAGAGATAAATATTAGGAAGGATGAAAACCAAGCAGGGGATTTTAAAGAGTAACAGTGTAGTCTTAGATATAAGACAGTAGAAAGGACGAAAGAAAGAGGGTGTTAGATGATAAAATGTTGGCTCTGCATGAAAAAAAAAGAAATAATTTGTATGCATGAAGAGACAGGAAAAAAATGAAAAAATAAAATACGACACATAAGAAATATACAATTAAAAGATAAAGTAATGATATGCAGAAGAGAGCTATATCCATACTGCAAGGAAATAGGTATATGATGTATACAAATACATGACTTTTTAAAAATGTAAATAAATTATGGTCCACAAAGCAAACCTTGAACGTAAATTAGTGTGTAAAAGTGGTGATGGAGGTGTCGGTGAGTTTGATGTTTGGGAGGGGGGGGAGGGGAGAGGGGGTAATTTTAAGTAGTTATGATATAGAAAAGAGGAGTGTGGTAGTATGTAAAAATTTAAACAAAAAATTAATAAAGAAATTTTTTTCTTTGGGAATATTAAGTGAGAATTTTAAAATGTTAACGTCTTATGAATTTGACAACAGCTGTCAGGTGAAATAGGTCTGTTTGGTCAAACCGATTGCCATGATTTGTAGTGGTTGTACTTCAATATTGAGGATGATTAAAATACGCTCTGGTTGATTTTATTGTGGCACTTCGTGTCCTCTACAAAGTTAATACTATAAGGATTAAAATAAGTATGGAGCATTTAAAACATACTCCTCTTGAACTTATTACTCTCTACTTCCAAGACGCGAGTATTCTCCCAGTCAAATGCTTTTCCCGTATCTATCATGTGACAAGTAGTGCCCTAATTGAATCTACCATAGTTTATTCGAATCATCCAAAATGTTAAAGTTGAGCCACTACAAATCATGGCAATTGGTTTGACCAATCAGACACACTTCACCTGAATGCCATCTTGTCAAATTTCTAGTCATATTTAGAGTCAACCTTTTAACATGCAACAGTCCGTTTCTATCTCATACTGGTCCTGTAATTTGTTCTACGTGTAGGAGATGGTTTTTTATAATTATTGTTTATTTTTTATAATTAATTATTATGCTTACTTATTTTTGTTACATTGCACATTATTTCACAATATTTAATATTATTAAGTGTGGTCTGACTTTCAACCGGAACATACTTACTTCTTTGACCTCATTTCACGTGTGGCATACACCCTAAGTGCTGTGCACACATACAGGTGTATATGACTCTCATGAAAGACATCTTACGCCAGCTTTTAGCTGTTGGATCTGACTATGTTAATCCAAAGTATTATAATTTTTTAAGTCTTGATGGTTATACACTACTTTCCTTTACCATTGTTACATTTCAGTTATTGTTATAATATCTATAGATACACCTGAAGAGGTCCTCCTACGCGTTAACAGAAGCTTGTATATTGTTTACGTTAAAACTACTCTGACCTAATAGTCTACGTAGTTGTAATTTTACCCGTATCACCAACAAAAGATAACACAGGTTCAAAAAAAAAAAAATTTCACTCCCAAGAACTTGACCACATGATTTCAAAACAATATTTAGTGCTGAATACAAATCTATTGTCTGTTTTCTGCCATCACGTCAGAATTTTTTTAAATTCCAACCTCAAAGGGCGCAAAATGCTGTTTTTTGGTAATTTTGAGGGTAATAACTTTGAAACAATTTAAGAAACACAAAATCTTGTAACAGATTTTTTTTTATCATTAAAAACACGTGAATAACGATACTATAGATTTCTGTAAAAAATGTATTACTTATTCTACTATTAACGTTGAAGTCCGAGTTTATAAATCCGAATACACTCTTGAATGACACTTTTTTTTATTATAACTACTGTGAAGATATATGATACACGTGCTCTAACATTTATGTGCATGGATATACACATATGTTTACCCACTTTATATACATATATATATACATATGTATATATGTATGTATGATTTTTGCATGTATGATATATAAATATATGCATGTATGATGCATGGATATACACATATGTTTACCCACTTTATATACATATATATATATATATATACATATATGTATGTATGTATGTATGATTTTTGCATGCATGATATATGAAGAGCGTGAAAGTGGAGTCACATGGAAAAAAACTTGGTATCAGTGGTCCACTGGCAGAAGTTAAAATCAAAAGTGGTATATCGTTAAACTCCATGCTGTAAGAGTTATATAATTTATCTAGGTTTTGTTATCAAAAAATGATTTTCAAATGATACGTGTACATCTTTTGGAATATCCTGAACATGCTACGGTTAAGAAAAAATGTTCTCTAAGTTCATTAAAATATAGCTAAAATCGGAAAAAATAGAGGTTATGGTGTCATTTCCACTTTATATTATTTGTGCTATTTGATATTGCTGCCTCTTTACAATCCCATCAAAGTTTTCCTTATGACCAGCTATGCTTTCTCTATGGTAAGGTAAAAGTAGCGATGGTAAAACGGTTTTTGGTGGAATTTCTTTTAAAAATTCATATAAAATTACAAATAAGAGATTTGATAAACAATTTAACGTTTATAGATGTGTCTCTTATTTCTGTTAAATATATGATTTTTTGAGAATGATATTTTGATGATACATTATTTTAAATAATAAAAATTGACAACATAAAGTTGAACGTAACGCGAAACACCATCGAAATGCATGTGCCAATGGCGAAACGTAATGTCCCAATGGCGGAGCGTACATGTTATTTAAATAGAATCTGTTCGTTTTACCATCCAGACATAAAATATTTAAAGTTAAGATTCAAATTGTACATAGAATGAAACAGTGATATTGAAGAAAAATTTATCGTAGCGTAATGCATTTAAAAATAGTTGATTAATTTTATTGATTCAATAAGTCACAACTTCAAATGTCTCATATAAATTTTTTTCTTGGTTGAAACTTTAAGAGGTTATTAGTTATCGGGGGTAGATTGACTGTTTTACCTTTGGAACAGACATTGAAAGTGCGTCTCTACATCGGTACTTTTACCTTACATGGTATTTCTACTTCCTCAATATGTTTATGTTTATGACCGAATATGCGCACGCACACACACTGACACATACTCACACTACACACACACACACACACACACACACACACACACGCGCGCGCGCGCGCGCGCACGCACGCACACACACACACAGAGCTTACTAAATCTGAACTTTGAAACTTGATAGTTCGTAACCCTTAACATTAACTTAGAAGCCTTCAGTGAATAAACGGATGAGTGAATCCACCAAGATATTAAGGAGAAAGAACGTCATTACCGAAGCAAATGGAATAAGCACATGATGGCCGACTATTGCTAGTCATTACACAGAAATAATAACGGAGCGAAAAATAAGAGACAATCAATAAAAAGATCCTTTAAAGAAAAATAGAAAAATTCTATAAGAATACATAGTAGTAAACACTCTACTTATTAAAAAAAGTTTAAGTTTTTGAATTTAATGTACGTAAATTTAAATAAAAAAACCCTTTATTTTTGTAGTTTCAAAATCTACGTTAGTCAAATATACATGCTTTGCAATATTTATTGAACTAATTTCTTCATTCGTATGCTTATTTATATCTATAATAATAATCTTTGAATATTTTAATAGCCATAATATAAAGATGTATGAATACAAGGTATAAAGATAGCATTCATATGCCTTGTTTAAAACTAAAATCATACTACTCTGAACGGCTTCAAGCAAAAAATATTTTATTCTTTAAATAATTTTTTTCTATAATTTTAATATTTAGTCATCATATGCATTATCATTTTGTGAAATATTTTGTGTCACAATCATTATAACTTTATTCTGCGTTTTACCTTCGAACCATTTTTTTTATCCGCATTTAATTTCCTAAGAAATAAACAAATTTACAGTCCCAAGACAAATACGTGGAGGTTAGAATATCGAAAAGTCTAGCGTAATGGCAAAAAACGGACAACGGATTCGTGTTCAGCACTAAAAAATACTTTGGAATCACGTGGTCTGGTTCTTAGTGAAGCAATTTTTTTTTTTTTTTTCTAGACCTGTGTAATTACTGTTTCTATTCACGGGTAAAGTCATATATATTATTAAATCTGCTCAGATTATAAAGTAATGGCAATAAATTGATTTTAGTGGCAAACTATAAAGAAAAAACCTGTGATATTTAGCTTTGTATTTAAACCATGGAACAATATACTTCTATTGTTCCTAACAACTATAATAATAATTTGTATGATATCTAACTATGCAGTCGAAGGCGGGAAATGTAAATATGCTAGTCTTAGGCTGTATCAGTATTGAAATCTTATGCTGCTAGGTATGTCTGATTGCAATTTCTAAGCATGTAAAAAAGATGGTACACAAGTCCTCGTTTTCTCAGCATAATGTGACTAAGCTAAAGAAAAATAGTATGCTTTAAAGAACATAAATTCTTATTTATGATATTGCAGATAAAATTATTATCAACATTGCATACTTCCTCAAATTGTTACCTTTAAATAAATATATAAAAGTCATATTTGTGGTGAACAATGTTTAAAAATTGATCATGAGAAAAGATACAGGCAGAATAAAGTTTCGGCACGAAAACGTTATAAAAACATTTTTATTTTTCATCTCATAAAATTATTGTAATAATATAAGGATGAGATATGTAACGGATCTGCTTGCTTTTGGTAACCTTTATATTATAAGAGCATTTTCCAGTATACTTAAAGTAAGATCTACAAAAAAATTCTTCATTTACTTATATCAATTGTTAATAACGAATGTAAAATTTACCCATTGATTTTAAAATTATGTTTGCTGAAAAGGAATATAGATACATAAGAAACCTTGTTATTCGGTGATAGGTATATACTTTTGATAAGTGTTTTTTGACAATGTGAAAGAAGTAGCTCAATTTCAAAACTTGAAAAATTATTTACACTGGAAAAAAGTTAGGTGCGCGGTGACACTAACAATATCGACAGCTGTGCATCCACACCCTTAGTTGCATGGAGCGCCCGTTTTGGGCACACAGCGCCTGCAAAGCTCCTGGCCAACCAACGGGCCGACCAAATTTTTGATGCGCGGTGGCATTAATTAATGGTACCGTAGCTCGCCTTACCCTTTGTGATGCTTCCTGCCTGTTTTAAGATGCAGTACACTTGGTATTGTAGATATATATTCATACAATAATGCAACGTAACAGATGCATTCGCAGATTTACTACAAGCAATATTCATATTAATCCGAACTTAATTTTATTTGTACACCAACAAAACCACATTAGATATCAAATGGGCCAAAGGGAACGTAGTTTATGTGTTGTTATTGCCATAGCCTGATGAACAAGTTCGGAATAAATCCATCTCCGTGGGTGTACTTAGTATTTCAACACTACAATATCTAATCTTTAATATGTATATAATATGAATGTATGTATGTATATGTGTGTGTTCTCAGCCACTTCAGGAAAAAGGAGCTAAAATTTTGCATACACTCCAGCTTCTGATGTCAATGCAATATAGCATATTTAATTTTGTGGTGAATCTCATATGGTAGCCGTTACAAGATAGTGGTTTTTATTTATCTCTACAATGCCCTTGACATAGGTATCAAATGATAGGAAAACGTGTACAATACAATTTGCTATCCCGGAATTTAGAATCGATGATGGCAGCTATCACAATATGGCGGGTTTTATTCCACCTACAGCTTCCTCGACATGTGAATCAAAAAGTTAGAGCCCAACAAGTAGTGTATAACAATCTGTGTAATGTTTTTTGGCACCCAATATGGCAGCTATCACAATATGGCTGATCATATTGCTCTCTACGACCTCTTATCATATGAATAACATGTGTGGACGCTTACATATAATTTTGCATTTGGAAATCTAGTTATAATTCTACAATATAATAAACATGCCCTACAACTCACCGTACAAGGTACATAACATAATGCTTATGCTATCAGTCTAATAAATATCATAATTCATATGGACAAAACGTATCGTAGTAAATTTGCTACAGTAGGCTGCATAATAAGCTTACTGCACGTGTACACATTTTATAATTAGTACTTATTAGTATGAATGACTGAACTTTAGAAGATCATATATAGCAGACCAGTATTCAATCGAATACTATGGCAGCGCCCACGATTTGTACCTTAATTTTGTAATGAGAAAATTTTTCACTAAATTATTGTTCTTGCTGATAAAGTGTTTTAAGCCATATGTGCAAAGCAATACATTATTTTTTAATGCATTGCTTTGATACATCGTTTAGAATTGTCCGTTGTTCAAATTTTTTTTTTTTTTTTTCCTTCTTTTTTTTTTAACATTAGACGTCAATAGTATGAAAAAAATATACTTAAATATATTGCGAAATTTTGACACACACCCTTGGCGTCAGTGACGGTCATACTTTTGGAATATTTCCTCGAACCGTAAACTTATCGATTTTCTATAAAAATTATCACATATTAAAAAAAAAATGGCTACTTAATCAGCATTGTACCATAAAAATATTTATAAAATGTGTAAGTTTGTTTTTATTCTTATTTTCGGGCTCCAAAGTTTGAAATGAAATTTATTTGATAAATGACACTTTTTAAATTATTTTAAAAGAAAAGTAGGTTAAAATATCCACTTTTAAATAATCTTTGTTGCATGACAGATCCTGAATCGATGCAGGTGCTAGGATGCGCTAAATAATGAATTTAATCTTGTTCCCTGGGAAAAAAGTAGAGTGTTAAAGGCTATTATTTTAGATAATTAGAGTCACTAATTACGAATCAAGTGGTAATTTAACAATACTCAGTTTGGCAGATCCAATATGATGGTCGACAATTTAAAGATACTCGGATTTTGCCAATAAAAAATGTAATTGCGATCTCCGTGATATTTAAAGTATAAAATGTACATTGCAAAATATTTGTAGATAGTAAAATAATTTTTGATATGAATGACAACTTTTTTATGATGGAACGTCCAAGAGCCTGAAAGTAATTAGGGCTACTGATTACGAATCTTATGATGGATCCGAAAAATGCAAAACAGCTGATCCAATATGGCAGCTTTATTTGTGAAAATTCACAGATTTTGAAAGGTAAAAAGTACTATTGTCACTCACGTAAAGTTCTAAGTGAAACTTATTCAGCGCAAAAAATACATGTGTAGCATCATTCCTGAAAAAAATCTATTCTCGTTATACAATGATTCATAACGGGTAGCTTAAGTAGGTAATGTTAGGATATTAATGTTAGTTTAACATACTGTAAACCTATAATTTAGCTGCCCGTTCAATAAAATAACATTAAAAGTATTTGTTTTGCCTGTTTGTTAAGCTGACTTAGTAACATAGCAGTCATTGTTACTTATATCGTAACTTAGAAATGTGAGTGCGTCAGCTTAGCTTTATCAATGATTTATAGAGTTTGTATTATTATAAATGTATTACGAAGCCTATTACTAAATCAGCGTTGATATTTTAAGCAGAATGAACTATTTTAATATTTGTTTCTAAATATCAATAACAATTTCTTACCAATTAAAAATAGCCTGCAACTAATCTGCAGGATTCTCTACAACTTGTGCTGCAAACAACTTTAGAACTTTGTTGTTTTTTTTTTGCAGCGATTTTAAGATGATGTATGCTTTAAATTAATTAATAAAGCTGACAAACGTAAGACTAGATTCCAATTCCTGATTTAAAAGAGGTTGTTACATTTAATTTTTGTATTCCTCTGATACATTGTGTATTAGTCACTTTCATTTCTAATGCACGGGGTTAATTATTAATTGCATTAAAAATATTGAAAAAAAAGTTTCTAAACAATTATTTACCTGCGCGAAACATAAGCAATAACTATGTAGGTTTTTTTTTATATTTGCTTGCAAGACTATCTGTTTATTTACTGGCGGGAATATAGCGTAATTTAGTAAAACTTTGAAAGATGACCAAAATATTCAATCAATTTCCAAAATAATAAGAATGTTTTACGTAGAATTGTATGTAAATTACAATGGTACTTTTTAACCGTCAAAATTATAGCATTTCTAAAACGTTAGTTGCCATGTTCGATCCACCGTTCCGGACCTTCAAGTCCATCACTGAAATTTGAAATTAGTGACCCAAATTACTCTCAAGCACTTCAAACATTCGTGAAAAAACGATTTTTATTGAAATCAATCGTTATTCTATTATTTGATCGGACAAAAGAGACCTAATAATTATTAAATTTTTTTCTTTATAACGGCACCACCTACGAAAAATTTGTGATAACCGCTGTTTACTTAGAATATAACGTAGATTACGATTATATTTTTTATTCCAAAGTTGTGCAACATCTAAATTTTCGGCTGTAATATTAGATCTGCCATTTCAAGTATTTTTAATTTAACCCTATATTAGTTATCAACGACCCCAATAATCCAAAATAAAAACACTTTACACGTTATTTTTCTCTCACACAACATGATAAAACGCATGATTAGTTTATTTTTACAGTCAGCGCCCCCTAGCGTCTACATTGATGTTATTTTTTCTATAAGAACATAGTTTATCGTGCTTTTGTACATTTTTCGGTCCTGGTGACGGAAAATTTTGAACTCTTGGGGTTAGTTTATAAGAAAAGTGTAAATGTATAACAATCCTTGCAGACAGTTTAGTTGGCCATGCTTCTGCAGCTGCTCAGTGCGCATGAACTGTGTCTACTAGTGCCAAATTTGTAGCTCCTGAGCTCGAGCTTATGGCTGTTCAAGCGCTGCCACAATGCTAAGCGTTTTCTGCGGAGCGCTCTGGACCAGCGCTTCTGAAGGTGACATCTCACCGTATGTATGAGTATATCCATATATTATACTAAACTTTTGACTCGATGTAACTTTTGGGAGAGCTGCTCCATACCCACTAGTGCTAATGCCATGGCTCTTGAGTACAAGCTTAAGGCTGATGATTTGCCACCCAAACGAGGCGTATTTTCCCCTTCAGCTAACGCTGTCTCTGGCTCTTGACCTCAAGCTTATAGTTGATAACTTGCTACTCAGAGCATACTATCTTCTGATTGTGCCTGCAAACCTTAAGGCGTGGCTTATGAGACTATGCTTGCGGCCGATGACTTGCCTCCAGACGACACACTAATCTCGTCGTTACCCGCCGCTATCGATTCGCAGATCCCTAGTACAAGCTGGTAGCCGATAGGCTGCTGCAACATTGTCACGCTACTTCTAAGTTTTCCATTGCTTTGCTGTAACAGTGGCTGCCTGTAACATTACAATACATTATGCGTCCAACCAGTCTGCCAACCATAAAGGAGAAACTGCAAACACCTTTGGCGATCAGGAAACAGGAACTTTTATAAAAAGATTCTTGCAGACTTTATACATATATTTTTATCCACCGTACTTGCTATCGTGACTTTACTATATTTTTCGTCAAGAAAATTTAAAGTTAACATAAAATGAGTTTCTTTGAGTGCAATTTTGATCGTAGCCGCAATTTTTATTTATTAATTTACATACGCGCTTAAATACAACTAAGGACAAAGATATTGCCACCTTTAATGAACGTAAAAAATGTTTAACCCGTTTTTCATTGAATAATAATAACTGAAATATGATAAGACAATTATCATTAACATATGTAACCTTGCCCCATTTAAAAAATTCTAATATGAGATGCACAGTACAAATAAAAATGAAAATATTTTCGTTCATTAGATTCTCTTACTTGATAAGCACAATCAAATAAGTCTCTAATTCCTTTCATAAAATACTAGTTGTGTACCACTTAGAAATTGCGATTTTTCTATTAAATGTTGATAAAAAAATTACTAACTATTTCAAAATATTTTGTGAATAGTATTATTTGAAAGGTGTGCTGGAATAATCTATAAACTTATTCTTATTTCCTGGAAATGAAAATGGCCTCGAGCTTTATTGATCCATGTCATAAAAAGCCGTAGATGCTGTAAAAATACTATTTGTTTTGGGCGAATCCGCAAAAAAAATATTTAAATACTTAGAGCTTCGCTTTGGAAATATTAATTTTCTCTACGAAAGTAATGTGAACGAGATAAAAATTACACTATACCCATAATCAGGTAGCATGAATTTTGTTGATTTTTTGTCGAAATAAAATAATGCCATAATGGCAATAATCGCTTTGTATTACTTTATCTATAGTTGGCGGGCCCAGGGACCTTTTTTCCAGTTATTACCTACAAGGTGATACTTCGCAGATGCGTTCATCTTAAGGAGTCGGACAACTTTTTCTACTGCGAGAAGTCTTGAATATGCAGCGTTTTCACACCCCTAGTTCTTAAACGTGTCGATTTAGCGAGAATACCTTTTTTATTACCTACCACTTGACTTTCATTTTAATCGTAAGATTGTGATAGTTAAAAAAAGGAAACAAACTTGGCCGACAAAATGGCCGCTACAATTTCAGTAATTTACAAGCTGATATTTGATAAATCACTTCATTTATTCATTCTCCACGGTAGGGTAACACTGTCCGACAAAATTAATGCATCATGTTGCGAATCCGATGCGTCAAATATGTCGATTTTCTGATAGTCGTTATTTTTATTACCTACAATAAAAACTAAATTTTTTGCCCTTTGTTATGCAATGCAGAGACCGGTAGTATATGTGTCCGACATATCATATACAGCATTGTAGGATAAAATGAAAAAATGCGCATTCGGAGCGGCGGACATAGTTTAATCTGGTCAATCTATATATTCGCTTTGAGCACAACTTTGGAGCAGTGCTCTCATCGTAAATTTTGTGAGCTTTTGGTGATTCGATTTGCACATTGAAATATTGGTATAAAGTACAATATTAAAAAAATAAACTCTTCTCTATATTAATAAAAGAGTAAGTACAAGTTGTTGAATTATGATAGCATGGCCAAATAATAATCTTCTTTATATTATTCAACAGATATACATTGAAATATTGTTGTTAAGTAAAATATTAAGAAATAAACTCTTCTTTCTATTAATGAAAGAGAAAGTAAAAGTTGTTGAAATATAAGAGCACGGCTATATAATAATCTTCGTAATACTATATACCAGATATGTATTTAAATATTGTTGTTAAGTAAAATATTAAAAAAAAAAAACTCTTCTTCACTTTATTGAAAGGGTAAGTGAAAGTTGTTGAAATATGAAAGCATGACTGTGCAATAATCTTCTTTATACTATTCAACAGATGTATATACATATATATATACATATATATATACATATATTGAAATACTGTTGTTAAGTAAAATATTAAAAAAAAAACTCTTCTTTATATTTTTCAACAGCTACGAGGTGTGTTCAAAAAGTAAGGTGACTTTGTATTTTTAAGAAAAAATATTTATTTATTTATCAATATTTATGTTGTCCCCTTCAAAGTAATCCCC
>JAPYYV010001634.1:0-31083 GCA_030522625.1 Copidosoma aretas | reverse complement strand
CGCGAATGACGTTACTGAAGTTGTTTTTGTCTCTGCAGCAGTTACTGATTGAACTAGCACTAAATAAGTGTTCGCAATAGCACGTAGTGTTAATCTTGACTGCACGTGCACAAGAAAAGAGAAACAATATTATTAATACAGTACTCGATGAACAGAACAACCGTGTAAACGATAGTTGTAAGAGGCGCGAGCCGAATCAGCTGACTAGACGTATATATATATATATATATATACGTGTATACACAAGTCACTGGACTAGAGAGACGCCTCGCGTATGTGTCTGGCTAGACCACCCTATGTATAGATATACATCATTAACTTCACGAGTCTTTTTTGAGAGCGCGGACCTCTGACAGACACCTATCACAGCGGCCATACAGTACTCTAGCGGCCGTGCATTTTTCGCTTTACGTCCTACTATGCGGCCGTAAACAACAAACTTTACTGTCGGGGATGACGAAAAAAATATATATCAAGCAGTTATCAGTTTCTTTTTGGCAGTTTTAAATAACTATTGTTTTTATTTGATTTTGTGGGAACTTGACCGGATACAATATTTATTTGAATGCATATAAATACATTGCGGCCGTGAACAACAAACTTTACTGTCGGGGATGACGAATAAAATATGTATCAAGCAGTTATCAGCTTCTTTTTGGCAGTTTCGAATAACTATTGTTTTTATTTGATTTTGTGGGAACTTGACCAGATACAATATTTATTTGAATGCATATAAATACATTTATGCTTGATTCAAAAAAATTGTCCATATGAATACTGGAGAAGATGAGAAGTGCGATGTTATACTAGTGGTACGGAATTTTAAATGAGGTGCAGAATGCAAGCTAGTTCTTCCATTTTTTAAAATAGTTCTTATAAATGAATGTATCAAAATTCGATGCATATTGCTTACATATGCAAATAAATGTCAAAACTATTTCACAATCTATGTTTATTAAAATTTTTCTTTATCTTTATACATTATGTTATTAAAATTATTATTAAATCAATTTAAGTTATATACAGTTGAATAAAGTCATTTAACTAATCGTCAATAACATTACATGCATAAATATTTTACTAAAAATTAAGTTAATTAACTGACAATACGTTTATTTCTTTGAATTAAATAATTTGTTTGTGGTTTAATACTTTATGTACTTGCTGTTAATCATTCAACTTATTTTGAAATTATATGTTTATCAGTTTGAAATGAATGAACTTGTATTGAATAAATAATATTGTTTCTAAGTATGAATACTAAAATTGTCTAGAAATTTATCAAAAGTATGATAACTATAATCCAAAAAGTATTTTTTACTTAAGATTTTAATTATCTTTTTTACCTAATAATAACTAATTCAAATAATAATTTTAAAAAAGTATATATTTATTAGCAGATAAATTAACGAATGAAAAATATCAGGGGAAAAAATGTATAAATATTTATTGGATTGGAATAAATATTTATTAGAAAATAATATAAGCCCATTTGTATAGATAGATTCGAGGTCGCTCATATCCAGTCTAGTTATATTCTGTTTCTTTAGATCAGTTCTGGGACAAAACGAGAAAAAATACGCATTACAGCCCAGTTTTTAATGAAACACCAAGTAAAACATCAATTTTTTCCATTGCAAATACACCTGAACATGATCAAGGGAGAGAATTTTGAAATATTATAGCACGTTTAGGAAATAGTAAAAGGCGTTTATAAAAGGTTTTTAAATGGTTTTATGAAGATATAACAATGATATAATTAGAAAAAAACACCGGACATGGAAGGGACATCAAGATAGACAGAGTATCACAATATTCTTACAATTTTTATTTTTCAGAGGCTTAACACTTATTTATATCGCTAAATTTAAATTAACTATTATAGCTGTCCGTTGAAAATTCAGTAATAGTAAGATATTGTCTTACGAAAAAAGGGTACCTCATGAGTTCCAAAAAAATTGTTTCATTAAATGTGCATTATTACGAGCGCGTATATTCCAAATTTCCAAGAAATACTCACTAACGACATCAATCTTTTTGGAGTTTTATTCGATCTTATTTTTGCGAAGCTTGTGCTACTCCTTAATTAATTTTAGATAGAGCACTTGCGGATAATATTTAAGAATATGTAATGTTCAAGATAGAAATTTGGTGCGATTGTTTACAAGTAAACGTACCAATTTAAATGTTTTCGTATACACAATTGCATATGACTTTTGATATAAAAATTAATTTTGAAAAATTTCCGCGTCCTTCCTATCTGAAATCGATCAATGAGTAGAACAAGTTTCGCAAAAATGTAATTAAATATAAAGCTTATGATATTGATGTATTTAGTGAGTATTTTTTGTACATTTGAAATATACGTGCATATTGTATCGCAAATTTGATGAAACAATTTTTTCCTAACTCATAAAGTACCCCTTTTCGATACTGCAATATAATATTATTGCACTTCAACATGCAGCTCAAATGTTTTTTACAAAACTGAGCGCAATATATGAGTGTTGAGCATCTTTAAGGAGAAAGAATCATCAATACAAAAAAATATGAAACGCGGTTTCGGCATGAAAAAATAACGACATTTTAATCTATTTATAGTATAACTTCATGAAAATGCATTAAAAAATTTCGAAAAAAATCATAGTACCTAATATTATAACAGACGTCCATTGATGAATAATTTTTTTAAGAAATGCTAAAATATGAAAGATGTTTAAAATTAAGAACTAAATAGATTATAAACTACAAATTTTTATTGTGTTGCCTACATGAGTAAGTAACATTGAAGCACACAAATAACGTACAACTATGAATTAATTTAATCCATAGGTTTTAATAATAGTAGTGCCAAAATGTATTATAAAGCGGTCAAAGATAGATGTCTGTATGAGTCATGTTTGAGAGAAAAATCAAAAACAAACAATAACTTTGCCTTGTTATAGGATATCATAATATTACATAAAATTTATCGTATTGTGATGGTGAGCTGTGTTGTTCCGACGGAGAGAATTCTTAGAATTTGCGTAGTAATTTTTTTTCTGCAACATCTCTTGTGTGTGCCGTACACAACTCACTGCACTATTAGATATGTAATAATATAAATAGATACTAAATCTAAAAATAATCAGAATAAATTAAACAAAACGATGAACATCATATAATATATAAAACATTTTTTCTGTACCTTCCGTAGAATCTAAAGTGATGTAAACTTTCTGATTGTAAGGAATAGAGAGCCGGGTTAGCATAAATTTTTTTTTGGCCTTCATAGTGAATAGTGCACTCTGAACACGTGTCAGATGTTTTTTTAATGGTGTTATAACTGTATAGTGATTAATCAACATTAAGAGTCACATTACACTGGTATTACTGAGTATGACGTCGGAACGTGTGAATATCATACTGTTCATTAGATTTTACATCGCTGTTCGAAAATCCTAAATAGCTTTTTGTTAGAGTAGCCAGAAAGGAAAGACGACTGTCGGCACTTACAGAAAAGTACAGCTATGCACGTAGTTAATTAAATATATTACTTTATCTGAACAGTAAAACTATTACATGGGCTTAGCCCAAATAAAAGACTATGGAACAAAATAAGTAAGTTATTTTAGGTTTCATCGTTATCATATATTTATGCTCATTCCATGGACTCAGGCAAATTAAGTAAAAACTCTCTGCAGAGTCTCATATAAACATGGCCTTGTACGCTTCATTATAATGCAGGCAAAAAGTAGCCAATTATATTTTTTCAGTTGGAGGATAGCCGAAATCTGTTATATTAGAAACATTAAATTTTAATCTCTTCAACCATTGTTTTCTCAAAGAGCTAAACACTTACACTTTTCTAGCGTCTTGTAGGTGTTCTCGAAGAATCATGCCAATGCTGTTGTATCGCAAATTTTCTGATTCCCATGGGATACCATGCAATCTGAGTTCAAGCCAAGTGTTTTCTCTCTTGTACTTTTCCGAGAGTCGTTGCCATAGAAACGGTTCCTTGAAGGGAAACACTATAATTATGCTCCCCATCAGACTTGATCGGCAGTATAGCTAGTTCTTTGAGAACTAAATCGTTGACAGGCTGTTTGAAGCCCTGCATATAAACTATGACATCCATTAACTTAAGTTTTTCATAACCTTCACGTTTAGGTAATGATGACTTATCGGTCTAAAACTTTTCTGTTAAATTTTTCAGCCAAGATTTTTTGTAATCATCATCTTTGGCTGAAAGTTTCTGATACTTCACGTCGATGGTAAATGTAATGAATAATATGATAATGTGAGAGTTTTCTACGGCATGACACGACATAAAAATTTGGACTGCTTCTATCTCTATCAGTCATACGCACAAGTACCAAAACACCTCATGAGAGATAGTGTTAATCTTTTTGAATGAAAAATAAAAGAAACTATTATGTGACTCATAATTATTTTAATAAACCATATATAAATCAGCTACCCATCAATCGAATAAAAAAAGATAAATATAGCGATGAAGATATGATGTTTGAGTCTGCTGTCAGCAAAAGTGATAATAATGATGATAATGGTATGAATACCATTGTCCAAGATCAAACCGATGGTGGAAATGAGAACACGGCCATCAACGTATATTTACAAATCATTGATGAAAATCGAAAAGAATTATTAGATTTAGTGTACGGGCTTCGAAAAGAAGATGGAATGTACAAGTTTGGAAATTTATCAATACATTTTCACAACGATAAGATCAGAATAAATGAGTTAAAATATCCTACGTGTGTTGAATTGATGGAGCTACTTGTGAAAAAACATTATGACACAATTTGCATGACTCAAGATGAATGGGCTAAATATTACACACTCTTGCAAACTTGAGTGCGCATCAAAAGGGATATACTAAAAATGGAATGATTTAAACGCGTAATAGTAATCAAGTTAATAAAATTATATCTGCAATGTTTGATCTTATTGCCAGCAAAAAGAAAGGACCATTGCTGTATATCTAAAAAAATTGCTAGAGCAAAGCAGCAAGTTTATTATGTGCGTTGGGACGATTCATATGAGCTAGTCGATCGACTTCGATTACTTGTAGCTAAAAGATCAGCAGGGAATCCAAATCATGATAATGAGATAATATCGTTTATCGAAAAGTTGCGGGAAGGAAGGTATGTATATATTGAAGCACATGCCAATTTGATTAAGTATCGAAATTAGCATCGACGTGTTCGGACGGAAGCTGGGCAAGACCGAAAGCAGCAGCAGCTACGGTTCTCCCCGTATTGGATACAAAATCACTGTTGATGGACAGTATGATCTAGATAACAGGAGATTATGCAATGTTGCAGCAGCAATTAACCTAAACAATGCCATGAATCTTAGCATTTTTCAGAGGAGAAAAAAGTTATAACGGATGAACAAAATAATCTAAGTGTAATTGAACAATGTTTGGATGACTTATTTACACAGAAAATAGCGAGATTGAAGCAGTAAGTATTTACTATAAAAGAGGCAATGGCTCAGATTTGCAACATCATTTCAGAAGATAATTAGAGCAGAATATTTCACCGAACAAGATACTAGTTATATTCGTGATATTTTATCGCATTCGAATACCAGACACCAACGAGGATGGATCGTAAGAAGAAAACTATAGAGGAGGAGCTCCACAAACCAGCTCGTCGAAACTATCCACGTTGAAAGTATGATGTTCGAGGATTGAATAGAACTTGGCAAGCCAATCTCGTTGAAATGATATATTTTCAAAGTATACATGGGCCATACCAGTGGCCACTCTGCCAGATTTAATTGCAGCCTATATTAACCGGAAACATCGTAAAAAAGTTATGAATTTAATAGCTATTACATCGACTAATAAAGCTGAAATATTAAAACGCTATTAACGTCAAGATAAATCTGAAAGAAGAAAGGCAAAATTTAAAATTAGTGATAAATTACGAATAGGCAAAGTAAAAAATGTTTTGAAAAAGGGGACACATCGAAATAGGTTAACAGAGATTTTTACAATTTCTTAAGTATAAAAAACAAATCCAACTACTTACGATTCGCAAGATTATAAAGATCAACTCGTATCTGGAGGCTTTTACGAGCAAGAACTTTTAGTGGCTAAATATTCGGATGTCTATCTTGTTAAGAAAGTTTTTAAAAAACGTGGTGATCAAATTTTTGTTGAGTGGCTGCGGTTTGATAACTCACATAATTGTTGGGTTGATGAATTGGATATTTAATTAGAAAAATAATACAATAAGAAAGAGAAAGCAGAGATGGCCCCGACCACCACCCCCTCCTGTGGGAAAAAACCTTTCTTCTATTCATTTTCCCTTCGTAAACTTTCTCATTTTTTTCTCTTTATTTATTGATACAAACAAATTTATTAATGAAAACTAATATTATAAAGATAAGCTCGAAAATCAAGAAATTCGAGTGTATAATTACCATGGTAAACTATAAATAAAGCTATCTTTTGAACTTTTTCTTGCAAATCCCTATATAAATCATCATTATTTTCGAAGGCTTTTGAAACACAATCTGGAACGAAGACTTCATCGTTGGAATTCATCGTTGGATGTGATGACAATCTTGCATCTAAAGCAGGTATCGACCTCCTTGACTTAGTTACCATATATTCTCGCTCCTTCTCTAACTCTGATAACCTCATCGTTAGGAGGTAGTTGTTGTTGGCAATGTAGGTTAATGCAGCGTAGTCCATTTTCTAAAAAAAAGAGAAAAATTTATTAGTAATTTATTAGTAAAAATTTATTATTAATGTGAAAGTAGTGACTCACCACGAAGTAAGTTTGAAACTCTTGAAGAATACGAAGAGTTCAAACCTTTGTCTCTTGCTAGGAGAACTCGATATGCTCTCTGGCTCTTCCAGTGATGAAATAAGCTCCGCTGGTTGAGGTACCTTCTGATCTAGGGCGATCCCCTCTCCGAAGGCTTCCCAAACTCCAGCATCTTCCACCATCAGCGATTATGGCTTTCTGTCTTCTTCTATTTCCACTGGGAGTGTTTGTAGCAATGCTTCATCCTCTTCATCCATAATTGATTTATGCCTCTATGGTAGGGTGTCTGTAGAGTTTGGCAGCAGATGGCTTTTATCATATTTTGGGCTAAAAGCTAGTTTTTGTTGTTTCTTAGTGTGCACGATATGATGCTCCGATCATATAAGATTTTGCACACTTGTGATTTCAGCTTTGTTGAATAAAAATCGTCTCTTTTGTAAATCTTCCACATTCTTCTACATGAATTTTTTCTCCACAAGGAATAACCTACAGAACATGAAATATTACTGCAATTATGTATAAGTTATGTATAAATTATGTATAAATCATTTTTTTTTAATGGACTTCAATGGGTACTCGTTTTGTTTTTTGACTAATGTACAAAAACTTTTATCATAAAGTTTATGTAATAAAAAAAGAGAAAACTTCTGGTAGTTTTTTCCATTCAATTAGTCTTTTAAATCTTACATTATTTGCTTCTTTTTGTACAAGTAATAAACAAATTATTTATAATAACAATTAACATGAAAAACTAAATTTGTAAGCTAAGTTTGATAATTCAAAAGGCAAAGAAGATAAGAATTAACATTAGAGCTACATCAATATTTTAGTTATCATTTCATATAATTACGCATGCGGTTCTGCTATAACTAGAAATGTATCAACTTTAATAGAAATGTATCAAATTTTTTCTCTTTGTTTTAAAAAACAAAAATCTATTCAACATTTTTTTTTTAAAACATAAAAAAAAAAAAAAACTTTAAAAACAGCAATAATTATAAATATATATATTAACAAGTTACAGACAACAAAACTTAAATGTTTAGACTTTCGGTTGTAATATGTGAAAAATAAAAAACAAAAAGCAATATCCTGTTTTTAAAAGTAGTAGAAATAGTAATAGTGTTGTTGTGTAAAATTGTGTATTTTTATTGATAAATTGAAATGATAATTATTTGTTTTGTAAAAAAATACTTTTTATTACCTTGCATTTTCACTACTTAATTGAGAATAAATGTTGTTCAGGTTCAATTTGATTATCTATTCCGTGGAATTTTCAACATTTGTAGAACATAAAATTTACAGTTTTGCTGTTGAAATTACATAAGTATTCCATAAAATATGAAAATACAAATACAAAACTTCCAACACTTTGCATAGTTCAACCTTTGTAATGCATCCATAAACAAGCTTTTTTTATCTTACCAAGCACCTTCCGTTACAGAAACGTTTCAAAAACGTTTATTTTGAAACATAAAAATATACTGGTCCGTAGCTGAAAGAGACCTTCTGGAAACGTTTCCAAAACATCTTTTGAATATTACCGAAACGTTTTTTAATCATATCAAAATTAAAAGCAAATTTTTTTAAATAAGTTTTTTGTTTTTAATAATAATTTTGTGTGAAAAAAAAACTACCATAAATGTCAAATTGAAAAACAAAGAAAATTAACACTGCTACAGCTGCGACGCAAGCCTAAAACCTCTTAATCTACGGGCGAGCATTTTATTAACTTAGCCAGAGTGGATGTGATACTGGCCGAGTTATTTACGTCTACACAAGCACAAGTACCATCCTTTTTCTATTTTATTTTAAGTTTAGCAAAAAAAAATACTTTCTCTGCAAACGCAATATTTCAATCTCTCTTTTATTTAACAGTGTAGGAACTCTATAATTGATCTTCTAACTTACGATGAAATAAAAAAATGTATCCAGAATACGAACACCAATGAATGATTTATACACTTAAGTGTCAAACAAAAAGTACTCTCCCATACACTTAAACCAGTAATAAGCTAATAACCATTGCACTTGGGTTACGTCATCATACTAGATCCACCATCTACGAATATCGATGATTTATTTGTAATCGGTGACCCTGAAAACCCCCAAATAAAAATTTTCAGCAATACGTCAGCCAGTGATTGGGTGATATGTTTTGGTTTCTTATATAAAATCTGCCATTTTAGAATTAAAAATTAAAATAACAGATTCGTAATCAGCGACCTCATAAACCACTGACTAGTGATTTTGGCCGAAATTAGAGACATTTTTGAGAATCGGTCCGCCATATTGTTTCGGCAATCTTAAAAATGCAAATTGCAATGACGTATTCGTGATCAGTGACCTCGAAAACCCCCGAGAAGTAACTTTTGCCGAGAATAGAGAAATTTTTGAGATTTGGTCTGCCATATTAGATCAGCCATCTTAAAAATACAAATTGCAATGACAGGTTTGTAATCAGCGACCTTAAAAACTACTGAGTAGTGATTCTCGCCCAGATTAAAGAAATGTATGATATTCAATCCATCGTATTGGATCAACTATCTTGGATTTATTTATTTTAATAATATATTTATGATATACATTGAGCGTATATATTACACATCAGATATCTAGCAGTGTTAAAGCCTAATAAGTTACTTAATAATTCGTTTATCGAGGTTTATTCAGCAGGTTCTCTTTTTTTAATTTGAGGTTAGATACAATTGATTTAAGAGAGAAAATTAAAAATTTGCTTCTTCAGATCTTCTCTTAATCTTCTTAGCTTCAATATAAAAAAAAAATTCGAAGATTGGTTGAAAGGTGTGGTCTCTAGGTTATTTTGAACAAAAAGTCTGTTTGGGTCCACTTTGCATCGTGTAATAGTGTGCAGGATCAAGTCCGTATGCGTTTAAACATGTTGAGCGGAAATTTTCAAAAATATCGGCAAGCAATAACACGTCAGTCTTCAAGTATAAGTCTGAATATTCGCCAAGAGTGTGAGTGTTAAATGTTTCCATACGTTTACGGCGTGATTATAATCATCACCAGAGATGGTGCTATCGGTAAGTTTTCTATAAAAGTCTTCTTTAATAGATAGTTGAACATCCCTTAACTTTTCGAGACAGCTAACTTAATCATACGGAAAAACTTCTCTTCGTAATATTTACTGTAATTGATCTTTAGTTGATGAATCTAATGTTGACGTCATTGCTATCGATATGTTGTGTAAAAGAGATGTACTTTTCTTTGTTTTCTGCTATAAGTGTAACACTACCTTTAACGCCTGCAGCTGAAGCGATTTCTTTTATTATGAAATGGAAGTCATAGCCAGTTAAATTATGAAAGATAACGCGTATGTATCTAGAATTTACATAATTCGTATACCATTCTTGGTGGGCAGTTCCTCTGAATTTTCCATTAAAAGAGTAATGATACTTTACATTTATTTACCTTTTTTTAATGGCTTTTGCATACATATATTAGGATGTTGCTAACTTAAAGTCCAACATTTCTCATATAGTGATATCCATTAGCTTTGGGTTCTCATACATATGGTCCAACTTATCTGCTTGAGCTTTGAGTTTAATGACAAACCACTCTGAAGGAGTTGTCACTTGTGTTATATCTTCACCTTGTCTATAGTAAGAGCATATGGATTGTGCATCATCAAAACTACAATTCGTACCAAAACCAATGCTATATGCTTGATGTTTTTGATGTTTACGTACATCACCTTTCACAGGTCTTAAAAGACACTTAAAATCAGCATATACCACCGAAGAAACTTTTTTTTATGATTGAAATTATCAAATTGAAGTATGCTCTGACCTTTTGTTGGGAGTTTTACTTTACACTTATAAATCGCTGCCAAGTCTATTTCATGTTTTTGGAGTTTGCATTCAGTGTCGAAAAAATTCTAACATCTGTCACAAATATAACACTTGGGCTTATAACTCGTTAGTTGACTTGTAACATTATTGTGGTAAATTTTTAATCATCACGTAGTGCATCCTACATCTTGGAACACTAGCGGTTTCATTATAATTACATTCATCTTCATCTCCGTCTATGTAATAATTCTATACCAGCTGAAAGTTAACGTGTTTTTATTTTTTGAAGAAGTTACATAGTATAGCGCAACAATAAAATTGTTTTCAACTTGCTATATGATGGATACGTTCAGAGACCAAATTTCGTTTTTCAAACTTAACAACATCTTTAGAAAATACTGGAAACTCTATACCCTTAAAGTGACGTTCGTTTTGATACTGTAAATACTTACTTACACGATCTGAAATTCATACAGCTGGGTGTACAGCTGATAATATTGCTTACGTGAAACACTTACCATCATTATTTTCCGTATTAATACAGGCTTATTTTTTTTTAATAGTACATGGTAATTCAATGCATGAACTTCTTTTCATTAGGTTGAACTTATTTATGTTCATAGTCAAACTCAAGATCTGTTGTAATCACCAACCTGAATCTCTCCCTTCGAAGTCTTTTACTTGCTGCTTCAACGGTTCACTCACGTTTTAATTGAACTGCTCACTGAGATTTGTAGATTTATGAATTGGAGCACTTTTTGTGTTCAAATACTTAATTTCACTGTTTTTTATCTCAGTTTTATGTATCACATATTATCTTAAAAGTTTGATATTTACCTTTAAAGCACTATGTTCTTAAAGAGCAGCTGCCTCAGTATGCAGTAACCGCCTCAGAAGATGATTTCAACCATCTGGGAAGTCTGAATCATCTATATCCATGCTAGCTGCATAATCTAATGGCTGTAGCAGAATTTATGCAGTAAGCTTAAAGTTTTGTAGATCCACCATGATCTCGATACTCTGAAGCAGTTAAAGTAACTTATGGAAAGTTTGAACATTAAACGACTACATTAAACAATTTGATCTCCTTGTATTGGATTTATTAGAGAGTTGTTTGTAGTACCCTATGATTTTTCACAATATAAAAAATAAATAGAAAGACAGTATGAGGGAGCCCCACCCAGTGCTCTTTCCCTGTGTAGTACAACCAAATAACACAACTACTCCATTATCTTTCTCTCCGTGGGTTAGATTCTCTGCGCTAAAGAAGTGAAGCTCTTCCATGGACTCTGCTGCTGCTACTGCTACCACCGATGTGTGCTGGACCAGCTCGAGGCGACAAATGAAGACTCTGGGGCTCAGCACTGCCTTATATCCCGCCTGGCTGGGGCAGGAGTAACCATGGAGAAGATTCTCTGCGCTGAAGAGGTGAAGCTCCTCCGTGGACTCTGCTACTGCTGCTGCCAGCAATGTGTGCTGGACCAGCTCGAGGCAACGAATGAAGACTCTGGGGCTCAGTACTGCCTTATGAGCTGTCCGGCTAGAGTGGGGGTAGCTGTGGAGAAGATTCTCTGCGCTGACGAGGTGAAGCTTCTCCGTGGACTCTGCTACTGCTGCTGCCAGCGATGTGTGCTGGACCAGCTCGAGGCGACGAATGAAGACTCTGGGGCTCAGCACTACCTTATGGCCTGTCTGGCTGGAGTGGGGTAGCTGTGGAGAAGATTCTCTGCGTTGACAAGGTAAAGCTTCACCGTGGACTCTGCTGCTACTGCTGCGACAGATGTATGCTCGACCAGCTTAAGGCGACGAAGGAAAACTTTGCGGCTCAGCACTGCCGTATATCCCGTCTTGCTGGAGCGGGGGTAATATGCGTATGCGGATGTGTGTAAGAAGAGTTGGGGCAGCGTTGAGAAAAAGTTTCATCCAGATTTTGGGAATTTTTTAGGACTAAAATTCCTGACGTAAAAACATATATGTCTGTAGAGCACTAGTGATATTTGCCAGAAAATAGACCCGCAATCTTGATTCTGTCAATACCGTCGGTTTTTTTATGGTACAGCCAAATCGTCCGTCGATCGATCGACAACGGAGTATCATACATCGACGAAGCAAATTGTGATAGTAAAGAATTTGTCAGGAATTTTTGGCCATCTACTTAAATATACGTTTCAATGTTTGATAATGCACAAAGTACTTAATTAACACCATTATTATACATAACATAAGAACTTATACCAGATAACCGTGAGCGGTCACTTCTCTCGCGTGTTCATGAATTTCATAATTATTAATAACACAAGAACTAAAACCCGTTAACCCAGAGTGCTCTATTTTCTCGCATTTTATTTAGTAACATTATAATAAATAACATAAGAACTAATACCAAATAACGCATAGCACTGACTTTCCTCGTGTTATAATTAATATCATAATTATTTATAACATAAGAACTAAAACCAGGCAACCCAGAGCGCTGACTTTCCTTGCGTTTCAATTAATGACATTATAATTAATAAGATAAGAACTAAAGCCAGGTAACTTAGGGCGCTAAATTTCCTTGCGTTTTGATCAATGTCATTATTATTAAAAGCATAAGACGAAAAACGTGTCAACACAGAGCGCTTACTTTACTTACCTTTAAATTAATAAAATTATTATTACTGATACGAGAAACAATTATAGGTGACCTATTGCGCTCACTTTCCTCGCGTCTTAATTAATAATATTTTTTTGAGATTACTACTACAAACGGTCAATTCTGAGCACCTATTTGCTAGGCTTAATTGATTGTAAGTGCATCATTTAAATTATAAGTAACTGTACTATGATAAGTTCTGCCTACTACTTGTCATCCTGATTTTATAAAAAACGCATTTATTGTTTTAAATTTTCTTCGCAGCAAATTATTTTACACCTACACGTTCTCAATACCTGTGCATTGTAGACAAAAGGGGTTGAGTCCATTTTTTGAACAATCGAGTTAGCAGGGGATTTTTGCATCCTCTACATATAGAAAAAGTCCCATGAGCTAATTCGACCTATTTTGGGAGATATCGAAGATTGCAAAAGAAGATAAGTCCAATCGTGAGCAAAGTTGTTTCCGAAAAACAGGGGATGAGCCCACTGGGTTGCGTATTTCCCTCAGTTTGACGATGCCAGCAACGTACACAAACGAATCAGAGTTGAAAGATAGACGTAAGAACTTGAACTAATTGATTTTCACTTGCATTTGCTCGCACCCCAGTTATTATTCATATCCACTTCGAGTCATAAAACTCAAATTTTTCCATTTTATTCACTGTTTCGCTCATAACTTTGCTCATAAAGGTCGTAGAGATTAGCTTTAAAAGAAAAAATCGCTTTAAATAAGTTACAATTTTTTTTTTGTATTCTTCGAAAAAGATGGTAAAGAATGAAAGTTATGATCATATATTGTTTGTTAGGTAGTTGGTGAAACAAAAATTTCGTTTAATTCAATGGTTTTCGAATTTCTTTTAGTAATAACTTTTGAACTTGACCATCTTTCAGGGCATAAAGTGAAAAATATCATAGCTCTTCTTGCGACCTTTATTCTCGTTTTAAACAGACTCTTCACA
Source organism: Copidosoma aretas (assembly GCA_030522625.1). Taxonomy (NCBI): domain Eukaryota; kingdom Metazoa; phylum Arthropoda; class Insecta; order Hymenoptera; family Encyrtidae; genus Copidosoma; species Copidosoma aretas. The sequence continues at coordinate 16,887 of JAPYYV010001634.1, read as the reverse complement.
ACTTCTTAAAGCGAAGTTATAGGCGAAATAGTCAAAAGAATTCAAAATAGTTTGTAAAAAATTTATTTATTTTGCCCGTAACTTTGTTTAAAAAACTTGTAGAGACTCATTTAAAAAAAGGAAATAAAGATAGCAAAAGAGCGACAATTTCTTCTTTTGGGCCGACGGAAATAGACGTCAGGGTCAAATGTTTAAGTCAAAATTACTGAGAAGCTAAAGAATTAGCAAATTTTTACTATTTCAACTTCTCTCCCCAGTATGAAAAAATGATAACTTATAATACAATCCATCGTTTTGGAAGTTTAATACAAACAATTATGCTCTTTTTGGCCCTTTGTTTTCTTTTCTAGATTAACTGTTTTTAGTTCTTGTGTTATTAATAATATTTTTATTAATTAAAATGCGAGGAAAGTCAACGCTTTCGGTCGACTGGTTTTAGTTGTTATGTTATTAATAATAATTATAATAATCCAAACGTAAGACAAATTAGCGCTCCCGCTTAACTGGTTATAGTTCTTATGTTATTGATAATAATGTCATCAATTGAAATGTGAGAAAAGTTAGGGCTCTCGGACACCTTGATTTAGTTCTTATCTTATTATTAATAATGTTATTATTTAAAATGCGTTGTTAGTCAGCGCTCTAGGTTACTTGGTATTAGTTCTTATGTTAATAATATTTTTATGAATTAAAACGCGAGGAACGTAAGCGCTCCAGGTCACCTGGTTTTAGTTCTTATGTTAATAATTATGATGTAAATAATCAAAACGCGAGAAAGGTCAGTGCTCTGGGTTATTTAGTGTTAGTTCTTATGTTATTAATAATAATGTCATTAACTTGCCATGATTAAAATGCTGGGAAACTTAGCGCTCTAAGTCACCTGATTTTAGTTCTTATGTTATTAATGATAATGTTAGTAACTTAAACGCGAAAAAAGTCAGGGCTCTGGGTCACTTGGTTAGAGTTCTTCTGTTATTTATGATAATGTCATTAATTTAAACGCCAGGAAAGTCAGCGCTCTAGTTCGCCTGGTTTTAGTTTTTATGTTGGTTATCATAATATTATTAATAAAAACGCTAGGAAACTCAGCGCTCGCGGTCGCCCGGTTTTGGTTTTTATGTTATGAATATTAATGTTATTAATTAAAACACGAGGAAAGTCAGTGCTCCGGGTCACTTGGTATTAGTTCTTATGTTATTAATTATAATGTGATAAATTTAGACGCAAGAAAATTAAGTGCTCTGAGTCAACGGGTCTTAGTTCTTGAGTTATTAATTATTATGTTATTCATTAAAACGCGAGGAAAGTCACTGCTCCGGGTTATCTGGTATGAGTTCTTATGTTATGTATAGTAATGGTGTCAATTACGTATTTTGTACATAACCAAACATTATACCGTATATTTAAGTTGATTGCCAAAAATTCCTCACAAATTCTTTAGCATCGCAATCTGCTTCACCGATGTATGACGCTCCTTGTCGATCGATCGATGGACGATTTGGCTGTACCATGAAAAAACCGAGAGTATCGACAAAATAAAGATTGCAGGTTTTTTTCCGGCAAATATCGCTAGGGCTCTACAGATATATATGTTTCTCACGTCAGGAAGGTAAGTCCTAGAGAATTCCCAAAATCTGGACGAAACTTCTTCCCAACGCTGCGTTGGGGTTGTTCAGAATGTCTATATAAAGATAGTGCAAGCTGCAGAGCCAGCAGTCGAGAGCATTCCGTTGAACTGGAACGATCTATTTAAGACAGAACAGCTAGAGCATCAAAAAAATTAGGGGAAGTGCTAAAGCACAACAAGAAATTTTCAGAGCACGATGAACTAACTTCATTGACTAGCAAGGCATGAAGAGATACTCCAACATATTTATCTTGAAGGTGGCAGCCATCATCGCAGCTCGAGTAGGTGCTATACCTATTGTTTACCACTTCCAAGTACCTTGCATGTGGTCAAAGCTATTACGTGAAGAGCAACGGACCAATCAATGGTCAGAATCCCGCTATAATGGGATTCCGTGGATATCTGGCTTAATACCATATACCAAAGTTACATATATACTACAAAACTCTTACAAAAACGCGAGACAATTCTTTGAAAAAGGGTTGAAGAAGAAGAACATGCTGAAAGAAATGTTACATCACAAGTGAGTAAATCATTTATTATAAAATGCATCAAAGCCAAATTGGAGTGTATTTCTTTTATTAGCCAATGTCGATATTTCACTGCTCATAGCAGCCTCTTCAGAACAATTTATAGTGTTGGGAGATGCCTCAAGCACTTCTAAAGAACAAACAAAAGCATCCCTTTGTGATTAATACATCGCCGATCTACACTGCTATTATCGCAAATCTACACTGCTCCTTTATTTACAAGAAAACACTACATCAGAAATTATCTCAAAAATAATTGAACAAACTCATGTTGTGTTAAAGTGTTACTTATAGAGCAATTCTAATCAGCTATAAAAGGGTATAAGGGCCAAGCCATGTCGTAAAATGGCTTGTTAACTATAGGTTGCTACCATTTCAGACAACAAAAGGAGAAGATATCATTGATTTTTAATAATTTACTATAAGATTAATATTCATTTTTGTTAAATAAAATGAAATGTTAAGAGGAGGTTGAGGACAAAAAAATATTGCAAGTGGAAGTTTCTCACAGGTGAGGGCGATGGATGGAGCCCTCACTCCTTCTCATAAAAAATTATTTCCTCATTATGTTTGTGTTTCATTTATAATGTTATTGCCTTTATTGAGAAACAATAAGAACAAAATTTTGATTCTTTGTAACAAATAGTTTGCGACTTTGAAAAAAATTTAATTGAAACATGATATTTATAATAAGCAACTAAATCGTTTAGTACACTTTAAAAGCTGTATAACTAAACTTTCTCTAATTTAAACTTATGCTTAAAGATTGAGATATAAACTTATTCATTTAAAGTTCTTAAACGCATTTCGTATCTAGAAAAATTACAGACGCTTCTATAAAAGTATAAAATTATTTTTATAAATTGTATGCAATACATTTGATTTCAAACTAATCATTTAGAAACTTAAATTGATAAAAACAATTGGCTATAAAAATTGTTTTTACATAAACTAAGAATTATTATATTTAAACTCATACTAATCAAGCAATACCAGATATTTTCATCCAGAAAATAATACATTTGAATAACACCCACAACTCCAAAATCTTTTACCTGTGTATGTAATATTCAGCTCTGAATTTTTATTCAACTCTGAATATCTAAAAAAATTCCGTCTAATAGTTCATATATAGGTGTCAAAGGTTGATTTGGGATTGGGAAAAAAAAGTAGTTATATCTACTACGTCAGGTGATAACCTTGGCATATTTGGAAGCGGGGAGGGCAAAGGAGGTAGCAACTTCAACAATCTTAAAATTTAAAAACCCAGCTGTGTGACTGATGATTGGAGCTGATTCGTAGTCGGCGCTGCTGGTGTAGTTCTCTGTGAATTAATTCTAATGGGTGTCTCTACTTTAATATCCTCTGCAGCTGTTACAAAGAAAAATATTGCATGTTATGAAATAAATTTTATATATATGTAATTATTTAAATTAGATTATTACAACATCGATTTTAGTTTATAAAATTACTCACTTTTAATATCACAGCGTTTGTGCGTATCCTTTTTAAAACTGGAGTTTGATTTATCTGCAATCTGTGGAGAGTTGGAGAAACACATTTAACAAGGATGAATATTATTTTTAATAAGAGTATAAATTTAATGTCAAATTTATCTTCTTATTTACATGTTGACTCAAAAAAAAAGTTGAACTGGATAGCGAAAAGCTGAAGCGAAACTAGACCATGAAAAGAACAAAATTAGAGCTTAAGGAGAATGGTGCATCAAACTTCAGATTTTTCTTTTAAACTTTCGAGAACAATCGAGTGGTCGCTTTTCTATACCCCTCCCTTCAGTGCTTATTAGCCGATGCGAGCCTAGCCAGCGTAATAAAGTGCATCGACATCTTAAAAGTATAGCCAGCCGTGTGCCAGGAGTGCGATACTCGTGTGGTGTGCTCGTCCCCTGGACGTTTTTGTAATACATGATAGTTTTGGCATTTAAGTAAACAAAGTGAATTCAGCTTAGCCTTGTAAGTGTATTTTTAAGCAATAGTGTGTGTGAGTAAGTGCACTAGCAGTAGCCGTATATCTTCGATTGAGCAGTTAGTGCATATTATTATATGTCAATACATTCTGCTGCTGCCAGGGCCTCTTCCCACATACTTTTGCGTCTCTGTTCGCCTTGAGTCCTTCCCCTATTCGTTTTTCATATATTTGCTACACGTTAGTCGTAATCCTCGGCTAACGTGTCATAAATGGAACTCGATACTTTAAACTTCTCGGTCAGCAACGTTAAGAAAAAAAAAAAAATAATAATAATCGTAAGGTTTGATACAAAGCAAATATGTAAGTAAAACTGTTACTTATGTATAATATTTCTAAGAATCAGTTTAAATTAATTTAGTATTACTTACCATATTATTGTTAGAATCATGGATAGAAAACCACTCTCTTACTTGTCCATCAATCTGCATACTGCCTATGGCTTTATCAAGGATGCATTCAATGTCAACTTCTAAACTTTCATAAAAATCAACTTCCATCAATGTTTGATCGTCTACACATTTTATTTCAACATCTGAAAGCTCTGGAAACGCTTTTTCACAGAAAATTTCTAGCTGGACTTCTTTCTACTAATAAATTTCTACCATATTGCTGTAATCAATGATGAAGAATCAACTACAGGGTTATCCACATAATCTACATCTAATTAAAGGGTGGCACAGAACCTCTGTAAGAAATCAAGTACACTTAACTTTTTACTCATGTTGAAATCTTCACAATTTGGTGGATTGATTCAAACTAATCATTTTAGCTAATCACACCACCTTTTATAAGCAAAAGGGAGAGTCTAGAACATTTCTCTTAGGCTTGTACGGAAAGGCGTGAATCACCACTCATATGTAACAATGCCCATAGCACATGCTCAAGAAAAAAGTTAAAAAACGCATAAAAAAAATGTAAAAATGGAATGTTCTAGACTCTCCCTTTTTTGCATGAATAAAACTCACTTACGTGTTGCATGCGCTTACTTACGTATTGCATACGTTTCCTTGCGTTATGCATACCAGTGCCGGTCTTTAGGGGGGGCTGGTCGGGCGGCGCCCAGGGGCACCGAGCTCTTAGGGATGCCACAGCAGTCATGCTTTAGTAAAATTATAAAATAAAGTTTTTGGTTTTGATCTGGTGCAATACGTGTCTATGAGTGCAAAGAGGCACTTTACGCCATTAAGTATTACATTTTGTACTTCATATGGATAAAATGTAAAGTTTTGTAACACTTGGTTGATTTGAAAATGTTACTTCGTGACTATATAGCATAGTATAATGATACAAAAATAAAACATTTTGATTTTGGATGATATTATTTTTTTTTATGTCGTAAGAATGACAGATTATTATGAAAAAGAATATTCATTTTTTACAGCCACTATTATACTTCTTATATATAAGATTAAATATACTCTAACTTCACTTAAAATTAAACTTTCTGAACTTTTTCACTTGCAAAATCTTTAATCAATTCTGTAAAATCTAAATCTTCTACGATCTCATTTTCGATGGATAAAGTACCAAGACTTGACAACCTATCTTGTGTTATTGTTCTTTACAAAAAAGTTTCAATTGATTCCCATATGTCAGTTGAAAGGGCGGTCAATTTAAAACCTTGCATAGTAATTACCATCAAAATAGCACCTTAGTATCTCAGTCAGTTAAATAGGTACCAGGCACTGAAAGAAACTTTGTTTGAATCCCGGCTAATGCTAAGACGGCCAAGTAAAATTGGAGTTCGGTTAATGCTAGACTATACCTACATAGGCATCTCCAATTTACATCATGTGCCTGGATAAGCTCACTTAAGGGGATTTAAGCAAATCCATATTCAAGTTGAAAATTATATCGCCCTTAAAAGATCGAAACCATACATACAAATATTTAAATCTGACATATTACAGTCTAATCCAGAAGCCAATTAAATAACGAATATCTTCTCATGAATGCCAGCTGATATGTTATCAGAGATGTCATCTGACATGTTAGCTGATATATCATGCCAATTTGGTATCTGTAGCTCATCACAAGATAATAAAATCGATAAAAAACTGCCTAACCTAGCAGTTTTGAACCTTTTTCAGTGTCCAGTTGACTGTACCATCCTCATGGTATATCAAGAAACTCACCTTCTGAACCTATACAAAGCTTATTTGTATTGTCGGAAATTAAAGAAAACAATGCTGATGACATGCCACCTGTCATATCAGCTGACATCATCAAACACTTTAAAGCACTTAAAAGTACTATAAAATGTCTAGTAATGACAATGTCCAATTAATTTTTTTTTCTAGTCTTATACAAACACTTCAAGAATATTTTCAAAATTTTTTAACCACACAATCTGCAATGTATTATTTTTAATATATAATTTCGGTATGCTCGTATTACCAAAGTAGTGTACGTATTACCGTGTACTCAACCGTGTACATATTACCGTGGATGTTCCTATTACCGTGCTGAAATTATCGTGTGTAAAAAAATTCTTGTAACATTAATTCACCAAGTACGATGAATATATAAGTAATCAATATACTATTTTTATAGTGTCATCTTTATCTTTCGATTGTTATATAAACCCAAATGTTCTTAGTCTACTGTTTACACGTTTACTTTATCGAGGTATAAAAATTGTGTTATGTTTACATGGGAGTCTCACAAGGGTAATACGGACACGACCACTTAGAATGCACATGGCACCTTATACCGTAGATAAATATTTTTCACACAAATAACCCTAATATTTCTGTCTTAACTATATCATTATTCAAATTACTCTTGATTAATAAAGTATGAAAATTATTTATTACCTGGTACTTTTTCATTCCAAAAAGTAACGAGCATTTCTTAATAACCACGGTAATAAGGCAGCACACGGAAAAAGGTACACTTACCCCTATTTAGGTTTGATAGATACGTTTTTTGATGTATCATACGGATGATACAACAAACTTGTCACTCTAGAGTGCTGAAAACTGCAGAATTAAAGTTTTTTTATCAATTTTAACATTTTATTTTGAGCTAAAAATGACATATTGGCATAGCATATCAACTGACATTCAATAGAAGGGGTATCAGCATCAAATAAGTATTATCTTAAAAGTTTTCATCATTATAAACTAAAACAAGAGTTGTAAAAGACAACAATTTGATTTAAAAATATACGCAAAAATTTGACTGTGAATATGTAAAAACATTGAGGACATCAAATCTAAAATGTATTAATTTATACCTGTGTATACTGAGTAACAATTCAAGAGCGTTAAACTTGTATGCGACAACTAAACAACAAATCGACCGTTACCTGGTCTTTTTGTAGAGGTATACACATTATATATATGTATATATACGGGGAGCCATCGAAAAGTTGCCCAAGGGCACCAGAGTAGGTAAGGCCGGCACTATTGCATACGTATTCATAACGACTATCATTTAATTCTAGAATTTAAAACATCTATTAACACGCACGCACTCGAGGATGATGGACTGTAGCGGCGGTGGTAACGACTCGCAGTCGAAGACGATGGAGACGATGACGTTGACGACGATGACGATGAGAGACATTATCAACAATAACACTCACACACACACATAACCACTTCCCTTGCGATTATCTCGCATACGACCTGAAAACTACAGTATTGCGAGTGCGTACAGCCCTGATAGTCCGCTGATTACTGTGCGCCCAATGTTTATCAACCTTTGAGTGGCACCAAGAAGACGGTAAACAGGACGCATGTTGATAATTTTACTCGCACGGACGAGCACTATCATGCAGAGCCTCGGTGACGAGAAGGCACCAGAGCAAAAACATAAATGGATGAGTCCAAACTTCAGTAGCATAGCACTCGCGACTGAGGACGGTTACAACTTTACAGTCTGCCGCGTGTTGTATGCCGGCTAAGGCAGCAATATCTCAGTAACTTATTTCCAACAATATCATATTAATCAATTCCTTATTTGTTAAGAAAGTTGCAGACGTATTACGGTGAACATACTTAGCCATCGCCTCGGTATTGATCTGATAACATTGCTAAAACGAATCAAAGTTAAAGAGAATATTTTTAATTATATCTTTTTCGAACATACACATACACAGCATTCGTAATGTTTTTTTTATAAAAGTATAGACACACTCTCAAATAATCTTTAGGCCTTCAACTGTTTCAACTTATTCATCATATCACTAGCATGATCTTGCTTTTTTTTCTTACAAACTGGTGTCTGCTGCTGCTCATCGGTGTCGTCATTAAGCTACTCTGTATTACTTGGCAATTCGTCTATGATCGGGCGCTTATCAATAGCAATAGCTTTTGAGCCACAGGAATAGGTACAATTTATGTCATGACGTGGTAAATATATTTTCCATACTTTACAAAATTTTGACTGTACAAAAGAGAACGAATCTCTAAAATATGCCGTAATTTTTTCTACGTGCAAATACAACAGCTCCCAGCCATTTTTCTCAAGACTTAAATGTTCTAGCGGTGATCCTGAGTTGCACAGTTTTATAACGATCTTGTGGGATGCCTTGAAAGGTGCAAAACCAACTACGACCCTCTTCATATTCGATCTATTGAGGGCATAAATTGCACCTGCAAGCAGGTTAGGTAATGCAATGCTATGACCACATTACTTTACAGCTCTATTATTATACACACCTGCAGGTCCACCGTTTGCACTCAAAGACATGTTCACAGGGGGGGTTTTTAACGATACTGTCAAACGATCAAGCAAACGATTCAAACCAAACTGAGTGTACTCACTCGATTTGCCAGCGAGACACGATTCTTTATCCCCAACATACAAACTAATGACTCAAATATATCAGAACAGTAGGAAAAAATAATTATATTACGCACTGTCACTTGATATTAAACAATAAGATGAAAAATATGATCCCAGCAACAACACGTTCTACAGTACTCAAAATTCAAACATAACTAAGATATCAGCGGGAGAGTCAAGTAACCCGAGATACATGATATGCTATTATTTCATACTTATCAATAATCGCTCTGTACCAAAATCTAATCTTAGCATCCTTATCACTTGCACTCATCTCCAATGACATATTCAACGCATGTAGTTTAAGCAAAATATGACCTCTTGTATATTTTTCCTAAACATTAAATATAATTGGACCTAGTGTTTGTAATTACCCAAGCGTTCTCGCACATGCGCAGAGAGACACTCTAGCTTTCACTCTCTAAAAAGATGGTGTGGGGAGCCTACCCACCCGTACTTTAATTCAAGCTCTGCCCACTTCCAACAGCTCCAAATACGACAACTGATTATAGAGGACTGTGATCCTTGATAGCCGAGTGGGGTAATCGTTTTACTACTAATTGTGCATCGGGTCTTCGATTCCCGGCCTAATCTTTTTTTTCTCCTCATTTTTTGAAAGATATCTTTAATAAAAATTTTTTATAGGGGTTTTATGAGTGCAATTTTTTTTTCAAGATTTATTAGGTCTGAAAACAATAAAAACTCCGTGATATCAGTCATGACCTATTTTCTCCAATCAATTTTGCGTTTCATGATGTTTCCTTGAATGTAATTAATTTCTATTGTTGTGCAATAATTTTTTAGTTGTACAATGATTTTTATAATTTTCATATACAATATAATGCTTCATGTAACAACTTAACGATACAAAAAAGTTTAAAATAACTGTATGCAGGGAAAATTCCACTATCATTGAACTACTGCTATCAGAGCACTCTGAGAGTATTTATCTCTCTTTTTAGACCGCAGTAAAAAAATGGGACCAAGTTCTTTCAAAGCAGTCGCTGAACAATGCTATATTATGATACTGTTCCCATACCACCTTCTGGTAAGTATCTCGGTGCGTTTTTTTTTTCCAAGAAAAAATTAAAAAGTGTGCCAAAGAACATGCATTTAAAATATGTCATCCTACTATGAGTTTAACATAATGCATTAATGAAATGCTGGGATAGGCAAAATACATATTTAAATAGTCAAATACAATTTTAAATGTGATACTCTAAGATACTGTATTTGGAAATACTGCATCTTTAAATACGGTAGTTATAATGGCGTATTTATAAATCTAGATATAAATGTACTATTAATATAACGGTATTTATAGATGCAGTATTTAAATGCAGTATTTAAATGCAGCAGTTAAATACCGGTGTTTTAAAATCTGCATTCAAATACAGTATTCAAAAAAGTGCATTTTTAAATACAGTATTTTAAAATACAGTATTTTAAAATATAATACTTAAATACACATCAAATAAATTATTCCATTCTATATATTTTTAACACAGGTGGGAAATATAACATCCTGAGACGTTCTACCTGTAACATAGATCTTGACCAGTAAGAATGATACTTGTTAATGTAATAATTAAGTTTCCAGGTACAACTTTGTCTTTGCACTAGAACACTCTCACCGAACCTACACTATTTCGTCCTTGTCCAGGCTATTTCAATAAAAGAGATAAAATTTTTGGTAACACACTACTTAATTAGCAGTTTGGAAAGTGGGTTTTACAGTTCACAGGTCGTATACTGCGAAAGAAGCCTGTCCAGAGTATTTGTTTAATGTTTACGTTGAAAAATATTAAAAAGAAATGATGTATTTGATGTGCATTCAACTTCTGTATTTAAAAATGCACATTAATAAATACTTTATTTAAATACGCATTTATAAGTACCGTTATTAAGGTACTACATTTAAATCCGTATTTATAAATATGCATTTATACATACTGTATTTAAAGATGCTATATTTCCAAATACAGTATCTTAGAGTATAATATTAAAAAGTGTATTCAAGTATTCAAATGTGTATCTTGCTTATCCCTGCATTTCATTAATGCATTATGTTAAACTCATAGTAGGACAACATATTTTGAATGAATGTTTTTTAACACATTTTTGGATTTTCTCTTGGAAAAAAAAAACCACGACGAGAAACTTACCACAAGGTAGTGTGGAAACAGTATCATAAAATGGCATTTTTTAGCGACTGCTCCGAGAGTAGTAAGTCCCTTTTTTTACTGCGGTTGAAAAAGAATGATGAATACTCTTAGGGTGCTCCGATAGCAGTAGCTCAGTTATTTTATACTTTTTTGTATCGTTAAGTTGTTACATGAAGCTTTATATTGTATATGAAAATAATAAAAATCGTTGTACAACTTAAATATTATCGTGCACAAAATAGCAATTAATTACATTCAAGTAAACATTATTAAACGCAAAACTAATTGGTCTAAATAAGTTATAACTGATATCTTGGAGTTTTCGTTTTTTTCAGACCTGATAAATCTTAAAAAAAAATTTGTTCTCATAAAAATCCTATAAAATATTTTTAGTAAAGATATATTTTAAAAAAGAAGAGAAAAAAAAACTTGGCCGGAAATCGAAGACCCGATGCACAATCAGTAGAAAAACGACTAGCCCACTCGGCTATCGTGCATCACAGTCCTCCATTATCAGTTGTCGTATTTGAGCGGTTAGAAGTAAGCAGGGTTTGAGCTAAAGTACGGGCGCTCAGGCTCCCCCACTTCAGCTTGTCAGAAAGAGAAAGCTAGAGTGTCTCTCTGCGCATGTGCGAGAACGCTTGGGTAGTTAGAAACACTGATTGGACTGCGAGTGACTATGACAAGTGCACCCGAGTGAATGAAAAATTGAACCTATTGCTCACAGCGGTGCCAACTCTCACAGCAAGCGTAGTTCTATTGGCTTTTATCTTATACCCATTTTGATTTATTTTAAACAAGTGCTAATTGGATTCGAGCTTGATCTGGGTACTCACTCAACATTTTACAACTGTTTCTGTTTCATTCAGCTGCTTTCTTCAAATTTTCCAGATGTAAAGGTTTGCAACCTATATGACTGGAATGCTTTCTAAGATCGGCTAACGTCGATTAAAAATGTTTTCCTTGGTCGAGCGGAAGACTTGCGGGGTAAGGAAATTCGCCAACATGCATATCCTTAAAGATTTATGATCGACCGAATTGTCAAAGATTTCGTTGAGATGAAAACATTTAGTGAAAGTGATGGTGCTTGTGAAGGTTGTGTTGCGCTAAAACAAGAAAGTGTAAAATGATTAAAACAATTTTTAAATCATATAGATGGGTATCTTGTATAGTGCGAAGCACATAGAATAAGTGTTCACAGTGTTTTTAACTCTATCGTTTAATGCATGTACCATAACAGCCAGTCATTGTATGAGGTTTTAATTATAGTGTAGACAATGGGCGTTATTGACCAAACGTTAAGTGAAATCATCAGCGCTGAGCGGAGAAAAATTATTTTCTATGAATGTATGAGCAGTGCGATGAGAAAAAATTACACTTTCGAGAGATCAGTTTTATTCGGTTGTCAAATGTATTCTTAAATTTCATAAAAATACGATTGTTAAAAATCTTAACGTGCCTGACGATATAACTTACATATTTAAATATACGAATTAGACTATATACTCTGTAACTCATTTCTAAATATGTATAATAAATATTCACTAATCACCATATTTAGTGCGAAAATCGACTACTGCCCATGGCCCATTATAAAATAAATGTGATGATTATATATAAGGATTTAGTTTAATAATATGGAAATAAAATACCTATATTTATTTTTCTATTTCATTGAATACATTTAGAAAAACTGTATATTTTACGCTATCGGTAACTTGAAGTATAAAACTTATCGATATTTTGAAAAACAATATTAAATACCTTTTTTCCGTAGCCTTTTAAATTTTCTATCGGTAAATTTTGAATTCGCGTATTTGTAAGATATGTCTTGTAAATTTTTTTTATTAACTCATTACAATTCACGATATTTGTTGGTGCTGCTGGTGCCGCTGCTGCTGCTGTGGATGCTGAGCTTGAAAAATGTGAATACATGAGCGTAAAGAAAGATTGCAGCACATGTAATAAAGAAAAACAACACAATATTATCCGTAGACTTTTGAATCAAAACTTTTAAAATATTTTCTGTTGCACTGGTATTGAATATAATTTAATCGGATTTGGTCAACATGATCGGCAATCCATAGCTATGAGAATGGCTTCCCGGCGAATTATTATCTGTGTAAATGGCAGCCCAGTGAGTACCCAGCTTATCTTCTACGATAGCTTCTAAAAAGCACAAAATTCGCTATACACGGTTTGCTGCCTATACCCTGGTGACTGGCGTTAATGCCCTTCGTATTGCTCTACGTATTCTTGGTCATTGCTATTATTGTTATTGCCCAAATTCACAAAGTGTGACTTGACATAATGATTCAGTAATACAATCTCAAGTTGTTATGATGGCCTACTTTTAAACTAGAGATCCACTTTCTTCCAAAATTTTCTTACATTACCTGGCGGGGAACTGGTTGACTACTCCCTTATTTTTTCTTCAAATCAGTTTTATAGGTAGTGATTCATTTTTTACAAGCTTTTTTCTTCAGTCACGCCACATATGTAAATGTCAAGAATACATCAATGACTGTAATTATATATTTATGACCATTATTCTTACAAGCATTATTTCATAGCATAACACATTAAAATTTTAATGCATATAATTAGCTTTTCTTAGTTCATGGATAATAAAATCGATCTTATCATCGCTTTTTCCATCATTTTGCGATTGATTGGTAATAAGTATTCGGAGCCAGTCCACTAAGCTATTCGGATCTTTCCGTTGATGCTTACTATGATTTTCTTCTGTTCCTTCTGTGAAAGAAGAATAATCATTGTAATCTGAACTTTTATTGCTTGATTGTGAAATAGATCACTCTACATCGCTAGAATATGCTTCAGATTGTGTTTGATTTAAGTTTGTTTTTAAAGTATGGTGAGACCTAATATGCACCTCATCATTGATATGCCTAATTGGCTGATCAAGTTTATTTAACTGATAATGTTGTGATTTCAAAATAACAATTTTCATCTTCGTATTTTACTGATTGGTTTTAGTAAGTTCCACTCGACGTTAGTTATGTACTTGCATAATTGTGCGCACTGCATCAAACAACTTAATCATCCTTAAATGTTACTCGACTTGGACAACTTTTAGTTTTGTTGAACACAGATTTCCAGTATGTTTAGACATTTTTACTATAATATTTGTGATAAATATTGTTGTTGTATACAAGGCGATCTTTACCTTTTAAACTTTTATTGAATTGCAAACCCATTTTAACGATTTGAGCTGTATGACGTCGCAACTTCAAGTACCATTAACGATACATTTTTATTGTATTCATACTCTATCAAAAAGTAGCATACAAAAAAAAAGATCAAAATAGGTTGAAAATCACGATCAAATACGATAAAAAATGCACAAATACGATTATGTACGGCCAAAATACGATAAAAATAGATCAGATACGATCAGAATACGATAAAAATACGATAAAAATACGATAAATACATTAAAATTCTATCGAACACTCTCAGTAATGTTCTTGCACAGATAAAAGAACTAGATAGTGGCAGCACCTACGACGTCTAGAGCATTACGGTATTTTTTCTTTTCTTAACAGTACTTTTTTTCAATTAAACGCTCTGCATGTTTAATATAGTAGATAATCGATAGAGTAGGTTGCTAAAAAGGACTTAATCCGTTAGTAAACTGACAAAAAAGAAAACTTTCTACTCATAAATATGCCATCTCTCAATGCGGGTACAGCAATGTTGTCTTATTCATTACTAGTACGAACTTTCTAGAGTTAAAATGATAAGGTTTGTCATTGTTTATATCAAAGTGTTGTTGGAACAAGTATTTATCGGATTTGAGCTGGTGGAAGGCGTAACCAAAGACATTGTATTTATCCCATAGTTCGATTGCGTGTGCCGGATTATCCGGGTGTAAAGTATGAGTCACCGTAGAGGTGGGAGCACTTATAAGAGAGCACACTAACTGATCGACGTGGTTAAGGTGGTAGATTATTATACTCAAATCAGAATTTACTGTTGCTGCATATAATTTAATACGATCAAATACCATCAAATACGATTAAAACACGATAAAATACGATGAAAATACCATCAAAATAAGATTAAATTACAATCAAATACCACTAAATACTATCAAAATACTATACAAATATGATAAAATACGATCATTAACAACAAAATGCTATCAGAATACTATCAAATACAATCAAATACGATCAAAATATAGTTAAAATACGATCAAAACTTGATTTATTTTTCTCTAGCGGAGAATCCTTTTAACGTAGTGAGTGTTTGGATACTTGATTTCTTGCAACTCCTGCTCATAAAGGCCTCCAACAATTGGATTTCCTTGATGATCTCCTAAATGATTATTTAGTGGCCGAATATATGCTACTAGTGCTATAGTAAAAAGTTCAGTTGGCCAGCATAAAATAAAAAATAGGCCCCTTACGAGATCTTTTTACGTAACAATGAGGTACATGTTGAGCGAAGCTGTATCCCAGGTCAGCTTGTCGAGCAGGGGAATTCTTAGCATCCAATTATTCCTCCTTTCGGGTGTTTTTGAGAGGCTGGTATGCCCTCAGTAGAAGGAATAGCGTTTGCTACTGATGTGCATCTGACCAGGGGGATCCCAACAGTCCCTCGGGCGTTGCTTTGCAAGCGCTTTCGGGCCCAGGAACCGTCCTGGAGAGACGCACATGAGTCGCGCACGCTATTTTTCCTACTGAGATCATACTAGCCTCTTAAGAACGCCTGAAAGGAGAAATAATTGGACCTAAGGTATTCTCCTGCTGGACGAGCCCACCTGGGACACGTATTTAGTTAGGTTTTGCTGATAGGTGCCCGTGGCCGATTCGAGTCGCGGGATTTTTTTTTTTTTAATCTATACATTTTGACCTCCTGAACACGATAAACCATGGTGTTTGTCTTAATTTTATGGTAATTAATTGTTATCAACAATTTTTGATAACAAATAGTAAAATCGATTTTTTTTAGATTTTTTGGCATATTTTGCACTTAAAAGGTATCCTATAAAATTTTCGTAAACCCATTAGTTTTTGAGTAAAAAATCCCCAAAGATAGGAAAAAAGCGTGTCTAACGATTTACAACCACGTATTACTCAGCTGTTGTTGCATTAATTTCAACTCACCTGGCCTCGAATTTTACCTTAAAGCATGTACTTATATATAAAAAAGGATTTTGAATAGTTCACTGCATCACAACCGCGGTGTTGTTGATTAACGTAAGGCCGTTTATGTAACCTCTATGTGCTATGAATATATCTACATACATCTCATATATAGGTATAAGCGTTCATGGATAGCAGACGTAAAACGGCCTTGCGTTGATCAACAATACCGCAATTGTGTTGCGGTGAACTATTAATAATCCTTCTTATATAAAAGTACATGCTTCAAGGTAAAATTTTGGGCCAGATATGTTGAAATTAATGCAATAACAGCTGAGTAATACGTGTGTGGCTTACGGTATACATAGCATACCAATACGAACGCGTCCCACCACCTTAGATAGGGACGTATGACCAAGAGAGAGGAGAAGCGGAACTCTCGAGGCTGGCAGACGTGCCTCCTAATTACCGCGCTACCCTTGGCTCTTCCCTCGATCATGAAGAATAATAATAGGAAGTTTATAGTCCTTACTGAGTAATTATTTTGCGATCACCCAACAGACCACAAACCGACGTAACAGGAGAATTTTTGGTGTCAAAAGCGGGATCGGTTGAAAAGCGCACACAGCGTAGTACCGCGAGACAAAAATTGAGTGTAAGGACAAAAAAAA
>JAPYYV010001633.1:0-23417 GCA_030522625.1 Copidosoma aretas | reverse complement strand
TCGAGCTCTTTTAGAATTGAACAAGATTTTTCAATTAGAAGATAAGACTTGTAAAAATTTTAATTTACCAGAGCCAAATATAATTTGTACAGATGATGTAAAGGATGATTCAGATAAAATGTCTTTTTGTAAAATAATGTTTGATTCTAGTTATTCACAGCAAAATAACGATCAAAAATATATCTTTAAAACAATATGAGAAGGGATACACAACATTTTCTTCATTGATGGTCCAGGGGGTTCAGGTAAAACATTTTTATATAAAACCATGATGTACTATTTTATTTCTGAATGAAAAAAAATTATATCAATGGCATGGACAGGTACAGCATCTGTATTACTCCCAAAAGGGATGACAAGCCATAGAAAATTTCGATTACCATTAGATCTACAGAATATAGAAAGCGCATTTTTAGAATTAGACACAGATAAAAGAAAAAGTTAGGTTAAAAATCACGTAAAAATGTGCGAATAACTCCGTAATTTGTGTAGGAGCTGCGTGGAAGCTGCGGGAGAGCAGTAGAGGAGCGTGGGGGAGCGTAAAGGCGCGTGGGGGAGGGTGGGGTGCGTGGGGGAGCGTGGGGGGAAAACTGACAGCCCCACACAATACAACTATAAAATATAGGAAGATATATATATATATATATATATTATCTACATTGAAAGTTGTCTGCTTCTGCTCTCAGCTGAGTGTCTCGTGTACCTATACATACATGTGATGTGTTTGTGGTTTTCCGATGCCTAAACAAAAATATCACTAGAAAGGTAGATATGTTTCGAAAAGTAGCTACGATTTCAGCTATCAAGATTTAGTTAATGCTTTTGAAATCAATGAAGCTGCAGCTATAAGTCTGTTAGAGGGGAGAGAAAATGGCACAGCCAAAATAAGAAAAAAAGATCATTGTATTTACCATTGTGAGTCATCTTGCATCGATAAAAAAAACTTGGTATTACAGTCCTATTTTTACCAAAGTGATTTGTAATGTTCGTATAATGCATGTAATAATTCCATTATTTTTCTGCATAACATGTAAAATAAAATTTAATATTAAGTTGATACTATGTTTGCAATATATTCTAAAACCTGTTCTACAATCGCAATAGTTTTCATTACTGTTCATATAAAATCTGTTAGTCATGTATCGAAGCTGTTTTCTAAATTAAGTTGTATTACTTCATAGAATCAGACACACCCTTTGCCTTTTTAAAATTTACTGCCAAGTGACACTAGAGCGTCGAGTTGTAGCTTCTGCTGGCTGTAGATGCAACGTTGCCACATGTTTTTGATTTGTATTATTTTTATTATTCTGTCACAAATATTTTCGTAATATCAATTATAACAGCAGTTGAAACTTTGCACAATTGTTTCTTACACTTCATTCTCTCTACACCTCAAATTTTGTTGTCCTGTGTTATTTCCGTCACACTTATTCATCAAAAATTTACAGCTGTCCCATAAAAGCACGTGCTAACCATTGCATTTTCATTGTCACATTTCTCAATAATTAGTATTATAACGTATGTCCAAAAAAACCGTGTTTATTCTAGACGCTCTTAATATTCATATACTTGATTCTCATCGAATTCTGTTATTATTTTCTATAAGTAGGCAACGTCCTTAAGTAACTGCTAGTGTACTACCTGTAGTGTACCTTTAGGCTGCCATAGCGAAAGAAGCCAAAGCCGACGCTGTAAATACCAAGAATCCCAAAGCTAATAATTCCATTCATGATGAGTATGAGTCTTATGAAACTGTCAATCTGCCTTTAACAAATAAAATAATAAATCTTATATTATTAAAAAATTTATTATGTATGTTTCTCCTATACATAAACAGTCTTATATTAAGTAAAGATTAATTTACTAAGCTTTTATTTAGGAAAGGTTACAGCTCAACGCTGATATCCTACAGTTAATTGTAGTTAAATTTAACAAGCACTATGATACTGACCATTTCAATCGCAAGGAGTGTCCTGGCAAAATGCAGATGAGGGAAATGATGGGAAATTGCACCATTTTTTGTCATTATGCTTTTTTCTGGACCCTACGGTCTAAGGATCCATGATAACTATTGACACTTGACAAGCAGAAAAAGCTGAAAAATCCTTACTAGAGGATCCAACAACTGCATTGGACAACCAGCAAGGTCTGAGGAAATATATTTAATTATGATTATTGATGATTATGAGCATGCGTGTATGCGTGTTACCCAAAATAAATACTATTTTTTCTATTTGCAGCCAGAGTCGCTAGAGTCGCTGTTTCACATAATGAAGATACTGAAGCTTAGAATGGAGATGTGCCCCTCCACCATATAAAAAATTCAACAACCTTGCTAGAATTGTTAATAAAATATAACGGGCTGCAAGTATTCTGTGTAACACAGATGGGTAAAAGTCTGAGTCTATTTGACTAAAGAAACTCCTAAAAGCAGAGATCCAGCTATACTTAGCCTCATCACTATTTTCGACGGCTAAAGATACTCTTAAGTGGTGGGAGATCAATAAAGCAATGTTTTCTCCACTAGCAAGGGCAACCAAGAAATACCAAGCTGTGCCAGACAATAGCGTTTCAGTGGAATGTTTTTTCAGTTTCGGAGGTCAGATCATACCGGATTCAAGACGGCTAATCACAGACGAGCACGCCGAGTAGCAAATATTTTTTGAAATGAATGCGGAGATTATTCTAAAGGAATTATGAGTATAGTCCCTGGCAATATTATATATATATATTTATTCGATAAACGCTATCGTCAATCATTAAAAAAAGTCTTCTCGCATTTATTCTACAATTTCTCCACTCAATATCAAAAACAAGAGTTTTTGTAAAAAATTCTTATTTCGGAAAAAATTATTCGTTCTTTTAATCAGGGATTCTTTGTTAAACATAGATTTGACGAAATCAAAGACCGGCAAAATATCGAGAAACGATAAACAGGTCTGACATCCATTGAATCTGTCACCGGAAACTGGTTTTAAAATTTCATCAGAAAACACATACTAAGCCAAGTGCGTTGAAGGCACCCAAAGCGGCCCAAAGGGCGGTGGATAGTCCGTCAGCGGCGGCGGCGCTGCCAGACACCAAGTTACATAACTAATAACTTGTTAATAAATGCATTCACAGATATGCTTTTGGATTAAGTGGTACGTAATTTTTTCACAGCTTTACGATAGTGCTATTTATTTTATATTTCTTCATTCATAAAATCTCATAATTTCAATCACTCTGAACGTCTTTGATTCACAATGGCTCAATATTTTATTTTATGGTATAAATCATTCCTATGAGTTCCATAAAACAGCGCGTTAAAAAAAGAAACTGTTGAATTTCATCTCCTCGAGAATAACGTCATCGATTTTTCTACATTTTCTTTAGCTACTTAATCTATAAAAATTATATAACAATATAGAACACTTTATTACTACGTCAGCATTTAGCTATACAAATAAATACAGGTTATGAGTTCAAATTTTACTAGAATTATGGCAGAATTTTTGAAATATATAATGACTCTAATGGTTTTGCCATCTAGCACAATTTATTATATCAATAAATTGTAGCGCTACGGAAAAGCTATCGTACGTCAGTACGACATCTAACTACACCATGGCCACAAAAACTAATTTTAAAATTGAGATCGAGGAGGAAAAAACTCTACCCGAGAGCCTCAAACTGCCAACCTCTTGTACACCAGATAGATGCTATTTCCAGTCAAGCTTTCGGAGAGGACTGCGAGTCCCGCTCACAAGTTCAGACGCCAATCCTTCTCATCCAGATTACGCGATAAAATACGTAGATACCTTTACAATTCTTCGTACAATTGTACGACATGACGAAACCATTAGAGTCATTATATATTTTATACATCCATGTTTTTAATGATAAAAATTCTTTTTTCATCATTGCACTATACATTTTTAGATCAGTAGAGAAAGATGATAAGAATAAAAATGACATGATTAAATATATTGATAAAAGGTAGTAAATCAAGAAAGGCAAATTTATTAACAGTAAAAACTATTATTTAATAAAAGAAACAAAGATCGATAAGGATTACAAAAACTCCTCTCACTAGACGAAGAGACCAAACGAGAGCGTGCATGCTCAGCAACGGCCATACTTAATCTCTTCTCCTTCTGCATTTATCAGACTATTTATCAAACCCACTTTAAATCTAAGGTCTTTTTTATTAATTAGTTTATATACAGAAATCTAAGGCATGTTTTTATTCAGACAGTACATTTCTTTATCTATTGCCTTTTACAAATTTTCTGATTTAACTCTATTCATCGCATCATTATAAGAAAATGGTATTTCATCACTATTATAATTTACATGTACAATATCATTATGCACAAAATTTGCATCATCTAATCTCACAGACTTCTATTATGCCTTAATGAAAGTCTTTAATTTGAATTTTTATTTTCATTATTAAAATTATCATTTTCACGATCATGATTCCTATTCTGATCATTCAAATTATCTATTTCATTTTAATTTGGTTTTACATTTTACCTTCATTTAACGAACTCATCCCCTAACCTTAAGTTAATACAATCCATACCATCTTTATTAGTATTAACATGTCTAGCTACTACTATTGTATTATTAATCAAACTCCACACCAACACTTTTATAACCTAACAAAATTCGTAAATCTGCGTTTTTGTCCCATTCAGAATTTGTGTTTTCTTCCGGTATTCTAACAAAAACTCTAATACCATAAATTATTTAATTTTTAAACCAGGTTTTTCTGTAAACATAAATTCATACGGTGTCTTATTTGTCTTAAGACTCCCCAGGTGGGCTGGAGTCACCAGGCGATTTCGGCCCATCCCTTCTTCACGAGCCAAGAGCCCCCTTGGCGAGCAGTCCCCTCTCCGCATGCCATGGAGCCTCTCTCTCGCGGACAACCAACTCCTCTCCGCAGGCTCTTTCTTACTCTCTAGGGGCGCAGCTGACATACCATGTACAAGGTTTGGATGAAGAAAAATTTCGGAAGAAAGATTTACATGAAAAATTTTTTTTCTTGATTATTACAGTTAAAATATTATTTGAACTCAAGAAAACATATTTTTACTTTATTGTTTGGATATTTTATTAGAAAAAAGTGCTTTATACGTAAGATTGAGTACTTCATCTTAATGTGATTTAAAATTCATCCAATCTTTCACTGCCGTACGTTTTTGATAGCACATAAGGAATCAATGCTAAAGCTGTAGTATTTGCACGGTTAATAGTCTGTGGTGAGATTTACGAGAGCTAAACATCCATTGTCTTTGATATTACAAACTCTAAAAATGAGCACAGCAGAAATGACTTGCTTATTTTTTATATGTATTTGTTTATTTAATATGAAATCATTATACATACTCGCATTGTAGTATCTCTTGAAGATATTTTTTCTTCTCAAAGCCCTTGACGAAAACCTTTTTAGCGTCATCTATTCCGTTTTGAAAACATAAAGTCCTCCATCATAAGTGATATCGCCAAAATTCCAGTATATACCATGGAAATTGCCTATCAACCATTGATTCTGTCTTTTGTCTTCATTTGATAAATGCTCTCACTCAAAAGGTTGCTTGAGCAGAATAACAATGTACTCTACAATGTATTCTATCTTTGATGTTGTCTAGTCTCGGGTGATCGGAGAAATACGTTCGGAAAAACAATCAAGCTCTCATTGTATACACCGTGTAACTGTAACATATGCTGAATGAGGGCTCGATTATTTTTCCGAACGTATTTCTCCGATTACCCGAGACTGGCCAACATCAAAGATGAAGTACATTGTAGACATTAAGGATTTCAAGACCAACAGCAAATATTTAATTTTTAAAGAAATTTCTTGCATTGAACTCGGGAAAAAAAAAATTTTATGGCAGTTGTTATTGTGCTCAAGCAACCTTTTGAGTGAGAGCATGTATCAAATGAGGACAAAAGACAGAATCGATGGTTCATAGGCAATTTCGATGTTATATACTGGAATTTTGGCGATATCACTTATGATGGAGGACTTGATGTTTTTAAAACGAACTAGATGACGCAAAAAGGTTTTTGTCAAGGGCTTTGAGAAGAAAAAATATCTTCAACAGACATTACAATGCGAGTATATATTTCCTTCCTTTTTCCTTCGATTGCTTATTTTCCCTTTACCTTTCTTAACAAGCGCCAAGTATAAATTAAAGGCTTGTAGCAAAATTATACTTGTGTTATACTATGCTCAGTGTGTATATATTGTGATAATCTTGTAGATCTTGGTAGGTTTTACACTACTATGTGAAAAACTTAGTGAGTAGTACAGTATTTTTCAGCTATGCGAGTATATATGATGATTTCACATTGAATAAACAAATACATATAACAAATAAGCAAGTCATTTCTGCTGTGCTCATTTTTAGGGTTTGTAATATCGAAGACAATGGATGTTCATCTCTCGTAAATCTACCCACAGACCGTGCAAATATTACAGCTTTACCATTGATTTCTTATGCGCTATCAAAAACGTACGGCAGTGAAAGATTGGATGCATTTTAAATCACATCAAGATAAAGTACTCAATCTTACATATAAAGCACTTTTTTCTAATTAAATATCCAAACAATAAAGTAAAAATATGTTTTCATGAGTTCAAATAATATTTTAACTGTAATAATCAAGAAAAAAAATTTTTCATGCAAATCTTTCTTCCGAAATTTTTCTTCATCCAAACCTTGTAAATGGTATGTCAGCTGCGCCCCTAGAGAGTGAGAAAGAGCCTGCGGAGAGGAGTTGGTTGTCCGCGAGAGAGAGGCTCCATGGCATGCGGAGAGGGGACTGCTCGCCAAGGGGGCTCTTGGCTCGTGGAGAAGGGATGGGCCAAAATCGCCTGGTGACTCCAGCCCACCTGGGGAGTCTTAAGACAAATAAGACACCGTATGAATTTATGTTTACAGAAAAATCTGGTTCAAAAATTAAATACTTTATGGTATAAGAGTTTTTGTTAGAATACCGGAAGAAAACACAAATTCTGAATGGGACAAAAAAGCAGATTTACGAATTTTGTTAGGTTATAAAAGTGTTGGTGTAGAGTTTGATTAATAATACAATAGTAGTAGCTAGATATATTAATACTAATAATGATGGTACGGATTGTATTAATTTAAGGTTAGGGGATGAGTTCGTTAACCAAATTAAAATAAAATAGATGATTTGAATGATAAGAATAGGAATGATGATCATGAAAATGGTAATTTTAATTATGAAAATGAAAATTCAAATTGAAGACGTTCATCAAAGCATAATAGAAGTCTGTGAGATTAAATGATGCAAATTTTGTGCATAATGATATTGTACATGTAAATTATGCTAGTGCTGAAATACTATTTTCTTATAATGATGCGATGAATAGAGTTAAAGCAGAAAATTTGTAAAAGGCAATAGATAAAGAAATGTACTGTCTGAATAAAAACAAGTCTTAGATTTCTGTATATAAACTAATTAATATCAAAACCTTAGATTTAAAGTGGGTTTGATAAATAGTCTGATAAATACAGAAGAAGAAGAGATTAAATATGTCCGTTGCTGAGCATGCACGCTCTCGTTTGGTCTCTTCGTCTAGTGAAAGGAGTTTTTGTAATCCTTATCAAACTTTGTTTCTTTTAATAAATAATAGTTTTTACGCATACAATAAATGCAATAACAATTATCATGATTCAAAAATACTTGTAATTTTTTACAACTTAAGCGGTTATGATTCCCATTTGTTCATTAAAGAACTTGCTACATGCTTCTGAGGAAGAGTTCGGCTTTTACCGCAGACTAAAGAAAAATATATTTCATTCACGAAATTCGTTGAAGGAACTGATTTCGATTTACGGTTTGTAGATTCCTTTGAATTATGGCTTTAATTTTTGACAAATTGTCATCATATTTGGACGACCTAAACATCCTAGAAACAGTATTCTCAAATGATGATAAATATACCAGGGATCAAATAATTTTATCGAAAAGAAAATGTGTATTCCCTTATGGTAACCCGTCTTCTTTTGAAAAACTAGGGGAAAAACAGTTGCCATCTAAACAATATTTTTATAGCAGCTTATACGAAGCTGATATAACTGATAAAGAGTATAAGCATGGTCATAATATCTGGAATACCTCCAATAAACAAACACATAGGCAATGTTCTGACTTGTACTTAAAACTGACGTTCTGCTACTCACTGAAGTATTTAAAAATTTTCGAAACAACTGTCTTGAGGCATACGAATTGGACCTGGCTCATTATTATACGACACCTGGCTTAACCTGGGACGCCATCTTGAAGTATACGAAGGTTAGAAATAAGTTTTTGTTTTTTTCATAACAGGTACACGTGTAATTTAATATATGTATCAATTACAGGTAAAACTAGAATTGTTAACTTATATCGACCTGGTTATGTTTTTTAAACGCGGGATTCGTGGCAGTATTTCGCAATGCTGTAATCAGTACGCTGAATCAAATAATCTATGTATGGAAGAAGGTTATAAAGATGATAAGGATGAAAAATATCTCATGTATTATGATGTTAAAAACCTCTACGGATGGGCCACACAAAGTCATTGCCTTACGGAGGTTTCAAATGGATTAAAAATGTCAACTCATTGGGCATTACAAACGTAGCAGATGATGCTAAGATCGGCTATATACTTGAAGCTGATCTTAAGTATCCCAAAGCGCTTCACAACGCTTGAGAAGATTTACCATTCTGTGCTGAGCATATGACCCCTCCGGGATCTAAACAAAGAAAATTAGAAGATGAGCGCAAGCGCGTTGATGTTAAGCTTGTCTATGAAAGAAATAGAAGATATAGTGCCGAGACTTATATTGCACGACTAAATTTTCATAGTTGTGACGTATTTGATGAGAAGCAGGTAGCTCAACAATTATTGCGCACTAATATATGTATAAAAAAACCAATATACGTAGGAGTGTGTGTGTTGGATTTATCAAAGACACTTGTATATCGATTTCATTACGACTTTATAAAAAGTCAAATGGCAGATCAGTGCAAAATGTTGCATACTGAGTCTGATAGTCTTGTATATTAAATAACAAATTCAAATATTTATGCTGTGATGCGTGAAAATAATATGAAATTCGACAAATCGGACTACCCAACTGAAAATTATTTTAATATACTTCGTATTAATAAAAAAGTTGTTGGTCTTATGAAGGATGAAGGTAAAGGAAAAGTTATGTTGGAATTTGTAGGATTGAGAAGTAAAATGTATAGCGTGAGAATTCAAGATCAAAATCCATTGAAAAAAGCTAAGGGTAATAAGAGCTCAGTAATTAAGGCTACAATAACCTTTGATGACTATATCGAGTGCCTGCAGAAAATTCTAGCATGAAACGAGAGCAAAGAGTTATTAGATCACGGCATGACCAGCTATTCACCGAGAAAAAAACGAAAATTGCGCTAAGTGCGCATAATGACAAACTTTATTTGCTACCTGGTCATACATATACCCTAGCTTAGGGTCATTACAGCATCCTAGAGGTGGAAACAGCCAATGAGAGGAAAGAAACGGTAGAAAGGGCAGCCAATCAGATAGAAGAAGCTGGAGCAGTTGTTGCCGGAGTGAAGCTGCCAAAAGTAGAGGTAGTACGCAAAGATGAGCCATCGCTGATAGTGGAGGGTGCAGCTCTAGATAAGAAGGTGCTGCAGCCAGCTGAACTCATTGTACTCTCGAGCAGTGGTCTAAGTAGGATCACCTTTCGTACGTGTCTCTTCAAGTAAAACACCGTGTAAAAAGCCTAGATTTTTTTCAGGATGATATTTTTCTTATAAAACACACATAATCAATTCATATCAATATTCACGCTGATTTTTTTTTAAATTTTTTTTTATCGATGGATCTCGCAGCACTCAATAGAATTTCCAACGGTATTTTTCCGACTAGAAGACTTTCTGAGATGGTACCAAATCAAGACTTTATGGTGACCAAACTGAAAAACGTAAACACCAAACTCGGGCCAAAGAAAGTCGCTAAAGTTGCAGATGAGTTTCAAATCATTTTGCCAAATAAAATATATTCAGCTCTTTTTGACAATGAGGAATTTTATATTGAATTGTTGGACGCTATGAATAAATTTAGATCGTTTATTGTGTATACTGGTTATCATATTATATTTTTTTATGCATGATGTGATAAATATAAAACAAAAATAAAATTACAGTTTTTTTTTTAAATTTCGTGTATTTATTAATTCAACACTTTTTTTTTACATTAAAAACATTTTCTCGTATCTCTTTTACACATCATTAAATAATACCTATGAACATAGTTTAGAAGGGTTTTGCAACAAATTTTGAAATTCAAATGATTAAAAGTTTTTTATTTTTATCAATCCAACTATTGTGGGAACTGTCGAAACCCAACCACTTAAAAAAACTTGCCTGCCACGCCTTCAGACATGAGTAGATCTTGTTAATCTTTCAGATAAAACGTCGTTGGATTTGTTGCTCTTACACGCATGATTGTGAATATTCCTGTGGATCAGTTGGGTGTATAACTTTCCGAATACTTGTTTTACTTTGCTGATGCGCACTTTATCACCAACTTTAAATTTAGGCTTTAGATTAATGCTACCTTCCCATCTCTTTTGAACTTTTTTCAAGACTGCATATTTTGCAAACACTGCGTATTTATTTATTACTTATCTTTCTCATAATACATAAGATGATTTCCTTATAACATTTTTTCTACAAGTTATTACTGTACTTTGTACAATTTTCAAAATTATAATAATTAGAAAAAAAGTATATTACAATTCATGTTTATCAATCCAACTGTTGTGAGTACTGTTGAAGCCCAACCACTTGACAAAAACTTGATTGCCTCGTCTTCGAAGGATCTTCTCTACAAGGTAAATATCTGGATGCTTTGATTTCTGCAGTTCTTGCTCGTAGAAACCGCCCCAGATGGGCTGATCTTGATAATCTTTGAGATGATATGTTCTTGGGTTTGTTGCTGTTACACGTGTGATTGTGAATATTTCCGTTGACCAGTTGGTTGTATAGCCCTACTCGAATGCTTGTTAAGCCTTGCTAACGCGTACTTTATCACCAACTTTAAATTTAGGCACTGCTTTGATAACTCCACATTTATTTTTAATTTTTTTAAGACTTGCACTTTATTGTCAACAGTGACGTCTTTAGGTTTCATACCAATTGTTCGGTGTTTTCTACTATTATATAACTCAACTAATTTTTGTAAAATATCGAGCCATTTATAATTGTCTTGCAGGCTAAATTTTTTCCACATTAAGTTTTTTAAATTCCGATTGAATCGCTCGCATATAGATGCCTTAAGATTGCTTTAAGTCGAATATAAGGTTATTTTATAATTGTTCATAAGACTTGGAAAACGTGAATTGTAGAATTCTTTACCGCGATCAGTTTGCGAATTAGTTGGTATTCTGAATTTTTTGAATATAGACTACATTGCTCCTGACACTTATTCACCAGTCTTTTCCGCAATAATAACGGCCCATTCATACTTAGATAAAACATCAATCACTGTGAGCATATACCTATAATCTTTGTCCTCACGAGCGTATGGCTGCATTTCGACAAGGTCTGCTTGAAAAGTCTCATCCAAACCACGCACGTCAAATTTTCGGTGAGGATAATTACGTCGTGATACTTTATGCAGTTTGTGAACAACGCTCTCCCTGACATAAATGTCTCGATTTAATAGAGTCGAATCAGCTTCAGTTAACACCATATTTTTACTCAAGTTGTATATAAATGTTTTAAGTTTACCAATTTTTGGAGCAATATTTAAAATTATATCACTTATACAAGCATAATTTACTGCATCTTAAGGTTGTTTGGGTGCTGCAACATTGCATAATCGTTTATTATCTTAATCATACTAGCCATATGTAGTCAGGCTGTATCCAATACCCGAAGGACCGCGACCACCACCTTCAATCTTACCGAGTTTACGACCAAATACGTAACCGCTTATTTTTAAACTGAAGTCAATGACAGCGCACATTAATATGTATACCCCACCTAATGCAGCTCCTTAATTATTGATATGATTTCATTGTGATGACTAGGATTTCCTGCCGATTTTTCAGCCGTAAGGAACCGTAAACGATTGACTAATTCATGAGGATTGTCCCAGTGTACATATTTTACTCGCTGCATCACCCGAGAAATTTTATACTGAGGTAGCAATGATCCTTCTTTGTTACTAGCGATAACATCAAACATGGAAGCCATAATTTTGTTAAACTTATTGCTATTAAGTGTTCGTATAGGTCCATTTTCGTTGAATCTCGTTCTATGTGCATTCAAAGTTTTTAAAATAATAAAAAATATTTGTAAATCATTATCTGTAATACGAAATTTATCGGGATGTTTTTTCACAAATAGCTCTATTAATCCATCACGCATTAGATGTTTTAAGTCTATTATCTTAATTAGATTATTTCCAAAATATATTGGTGAATCACCCAGCTTGTATATTGCATTTTCCTTTCGTACTCCATACACCAAATCTGAAAGATTTTTCACATTTTTATCAAATATTTGTAAGAATAAATTACTACTTAAATTTTGATTTGTCTGGACGCTTTCATCAGTTAGATTTTGAAGGGTATTATCCGATTCATCATCATCACTGTTGTCACTGGCAATAGACTAAAACGTCATTTCACTATCATCTTTATCATCATCACTGCATCTTTCTCCATCCTAATTTTTAACGACTTAATCTTTGTTATCGTTATTGGAATAATTATGAATTATAAATTTATTTTTTCTGTCTTTTTTTTTGTTTTAGTAACGATTTCCTTCAGAGGATCTGTAATCGGCTTTAACGTTCCCCTAAGAATTTTTTTAACATCATCTGTCCTAAGCTTTAACTCTCTATATTTCCTTTTAACGGCTTCTCTTGCTTTAACTAATTGATGAAGTATGTCTTTTTCTTGTTCATACATGTTGATGCTACAATGTCTCAAGGTAATTTGCCAAAATTATTCTACGCACGTCCTATATTTATGGCAAAGTTATTAAAACCCTTTCTATGTCTATTATTGTTTATTTGTCTTTCTTTGTCAATGACAAAAAATCTAAATCCATCATCATTCCAGCAGCTGGTGCATAAATATTTTAATTAAATGTACAGCATATCTGAATTTACGTGAATATCATACACATGTCTCAAATTAATTTCATCTTGACGAAATAAAGCTACAAATTAACGTTATCTCTTACTAGGTGCTTTGTACCTTTAGCTTATGATTGACGAAGATAAAAGCAGTCTACATTTTTAATGCCTTCCCATGCAGAAATATGCTTTTACAATATTCTGTTTTTCGTAAGCTATATCATCGAAAATGATAATAGAAATTAGTAGAGCACCATCTGGAGATATAGCTGCTTTATGCTCACTAAAAGGTAGGTATTTAATACAATCTATAGGCTCCAGTAGCTTTTTTAAGAATTGATATTTCAGTTGATTAAGCGACTTTGAATATACATACACGTTTTTAAACTTTACAACATTAAGGTGTACCATCAAGACTGATGAACTATTAGTTTTCCAGCAGTTAAATGGACCGCGAAATACAGCTTGTATGGTGTCAGAAAGCAGTTTGCTATGTTGATTCATACGCTTTTCTTGTTTTACAACAGTGTCAAAGATTGGGACTTATAATTTTACAGATTGTTCTTTAAATTCCACGTCTGCTTTGTATAACGTAACAATTACAACTGATTTGCAGCATACATAATACAGTACTTTTTATTAATTGCAGTCATAAGTATACGTGTATGTGTGCGTGTGTGAGAGTGTGTGTGTGTGTGATACTATGCTGGCTTTATTGCAACTTTAAATATAGAAATTATTTTTCCTAGTGCTCAGTCATGATCCAACCTTTAAAGAGTAATGATCAATACATTATAAGGGAGGATATGGTCCTGTCAATGAAATCATAAATTCACTACTTGTAGAAATTCACTAGCCAGGCTGTAAGTACTGCGGTCCAGATACTAAAATTATGGAACGGCTTGATAGAGGTGATCCAGAAATAAATCCTTTGGACGCAGCGTGCAAAGAGCACGATATTGCGATTCAAAAAAATCAACCAGATCTTAAGGCTGGAAACGAAGCAGGTAAACTTTTAGCTGAGAGGGCTTGGAAAAGAATTAAAGCTTTAGATTCAAGTATTGGTAAAAAACAGCTGCTATTCTGGTAACAGGTGCTATGAAGCTAAAGAAATAATTAGGTATGGGTTTAAAACAGAAAACAAAGAAAAAAACAGTTTAAAAAAGAAATACATGATGAACATGAAACCTAATACAGCCTTAAGTGCAGTTATCATAGCTGTCTCACATGAAATGAATAATAAGAGCAACAATGCACGTAAAGTAATCAGTAGTGCTTTAAAAGATGACCGAAGTGCAGTCAAAGAATCCGGTGGCAAAAAGCGTACAACAATTCCTCGTAATTTGCGCCTTTGTGCAAGAGTTGAGGGAGCTTTACCCCTAATCCCTTTATTTGCTGACTTTAGTGCAGCTGGAGCTATAGCAAATGAAATAGCAGGATTCATGAAGAGCGTTAACGCGGCTAAGTTAGCAAAAAACAACTAAACAAAAGTCAGAGACATAATAAAACTATGAAAGCTATTGCTCTTGGAAAGAGTCTCTATCTTAAGCCCCATAAATCTGGATTGGGAGTATATTTAAAGCCGTACGAAAAAGGTCCAAAAAAAAATCCAAAAAAAGTAAGATCACCTCGTCAGGCTTTAACAAATGTAGATTTGATAAAATTTGCTGAGGTATTAAAAATTTCGTATTTTCACGATGTATTCACGCAGAATAACTTACCGAGCGATGGGCCGCGATACCATGAAACTGCTGTAGTGAATCTTGACGATTAGTATGGTCCTGAAACTCACTAGGTGGCGTATTAAAAACATGGTAACAATGTTGTTTACTATTACAGTATTAGAGATTTGTAGTCACCTATAAAATTAATGTTATATTTTGGTGTTGATAAGGTCAGGTATAATCACAAACGGTATCAAAAATCGAATCCTCACAATTGCGGACATCTTTGCTTAAAATTCCTACCACAACATATACAAGCACTTGCAGTACTGAAATAGCTTGGTTTTATGTTGACAGTCATGGAAGAAACTTTGACACTTAGTATATCTGATACTTCTTTCGTTCTAGAAGCGCAGTGTTTTCCACCCATCGAATTATCGCCAAAACACAATTACGTCCTTGGTCTGGTAGAACTTTTAACATTAAATTTGATTCCAAACATAGATCAACATAACAACAAATTTTATATACACGATCAAGTAATTGTTTTACCAACTGGTAGCTATGAAATTCGAGATATTAAAACATATTAAATCAAAGCACAGGATAATCTTAGAATAATTATTACTCTACAACCAAACAATAACACATTTCGCAACGTCATTACGTGTGACAAAACTATCGATTTTAGACCTGTAGATCCAATAGGTCAGCTGTCAGGTTTTACTTAACGAGTTCATAGAGAAAACGTTACTCACAACTCAGACTTACCTATGGTCATTCTTAAGGTTATCGCATTACGAGTTTAGTGCAACATCACGAGTGGAACTTCTATAAACGAAGAAAAAGCTTACACGATTCCTGAATTTTTCCCTGCTGTACCACCTGGATATAAAATTATTAAAGTTACATCGCAAATAATCTGCTAACCTGTTGATGAAAGAGTGATTGACCACATACAGTTACGTATAGTTGATCAAGATAGTGATTCAATTATTTTCTCGGAGAAGTTATAACCATAAGATTACACATAAAACCATCATTGCAATAGGGATCATTAAAAATCAAAAAAATTACAAGCTCGACATGCCCTTTCACGCTTAGTCAGCAGCGAGCTTCAGAACCGTTGAGACGTCAGAAAAGACAGCCAAAGCATAAACAATTAACGAGTCGAAACATACAGTTTCTCAAATTTCTCGGCTTAAAAATAAAAAGTGGAAACTAACTTGTATATTTTGTTGTTGTCTTAAAGATGGGTAATAATTTAAGCATCAGTCTCCTATTACGTTTGATGAGTCTATTGCACACTATGAATTTCATCCTCATCAGCCATACGCATCATCAACTTATAATAATAGTGATAGAACTCGTATTTCAATTTAATATCAAGATTTAAGTGTGTTACTATCTAGCAGTTGCTTACATAGTCATGGAAGATTAGTTCAAGCAGATGGTACTACGGCAGCGACAGTTACTAAATTAGTTAACAATGCCATCTGTCACCTTTTTGAAGATATAAGATACGAGATGAACGCTATAGAGTTGGATAGGTGTAAAAATGTGGGTGTAACGACTCTCATGAAAAATTGGTTATCACTTAGTCCTGATAAAGATGTATCAACGGAGAATTCTGGTTGGCTTGGTACTTTAAACGAACTGAGTCTAATAGATAACAATGGCTACTTTGATATCTTGATTTCTCTATGTATGATTTTTGGTTTTGCTGAAGACTATCACAAGATAGTTAATGTGAAACATGAATTAATACTTACAAGATCTAGAAACGATTTAAATTCAGTCTTGCAAAATCAAATTCCCGCCGTGGGCGCTAATGGAGCAGCAACTTGGGAAGACTTCAAGATTGTAATATCGAAACTTGAATGGCTTATGGCCTAGGTTGTAATGTCTGATTCACATAAAATTCGTCTACTTAACTAGCTGCAAAAGAATAAACTTGTATCTACACGGAAAAAAATTTAGAACGGCTGCTCGCCCAACTCAGGAAAGATAACGTACTCTATAGCTTGAGATGACTGCTGCCGAGTACAGGGCGCGCTGCGAGCCCTGTAGTGGCGAGCGGGAGTACACGCATGTAAAGTATAGCTATACCAGGCTGATTTTACGAGCATTTTATTACGCACACAATTAGGACTAACGCGCATGCGCGTACGCGCGCTCGCCGCTACAAGGCTCGCTGCGCGCCCTGTACTGGGCGGGAGCCATCCCATCAGTTACGTGTGCAGCTGATAATGGGTTTTGGCAAGCTGTGCTATCTGTTGGGCGAGCTGATGGTCTAAACTTTTTTCTGTGTATGAGCTATCGAACGTGGGAACTGTATGAATATCCACTGTTACCTACCACATCGGAACATATTTGGACAGCCAAAACGTCCAATCAGTTGCAAAACCACGATATGTTATATTAGCCTTCCAGAAAAACCGCAAAAATCAGAGAGGTGTTAGTGCTAGCATGTTCGATCATTGCAACACAAGAAATGTGAAACTCTATTTAAATTCGTAATATTATCCTTATGGCGATCTTAATATAAATATAGCAGATAATCAGTTTGCATTGTTATCTGATATGTATGCAAATTTTCAGAACTCATATTATGATAAAGATCGTACTCCTTTGTTAAGCAACTATCAATTCAAACAAAATGTACCGTTCATTGTACTTGATTAGTTATAAGCAAAACGAGTCGTTCAAAAATACTCCCGTAGATGTGCGACTAGAATTCGAATATCACAATAATTTTTTTGCAAATACATCGGCTTACTGCTTAATTTATATAATCGTATTGTTCAGTACAGTCACATGAGCAGAGATGTAAAAAAAACGGATGTAGAGTCTTCGCGGTGCTGAATGTATAAGTAATGACAATGAGTGTTTTGGCTCATTCGTATCTCATCTGTCATGAGATAAGGTCAGAGCGCTGAACAAACAGAGTACAAAAGAAAATACCAAAAGTGTGAGAAATTCAAGGAAAGATCTGTAAAGTGGATTAGAGAAAAAAAAAATTTTAAAGATAAAAAAAAAAGAAAAGAGCATCAGTAGTAAAAAAAAAAATCGCTACAAATAATTAACAAACTTACTGGTGTAACATCTGAGAGTCTGTACATTAAGATAGATACGCAAAATTGTGTTTTCCCGTTATTTTTTATTATATCAAAAACAATCAGTTTAAAAAAAAATTTACAAACAAAAGTTGTTTAGATAATGATTCTACACAGGGTATTTAGGTATTTAAAAAAAACCAAAAAAATTTTATCGTTGATTTTCCAGACAAACAAGATAGCAAAACGCGAAAAAAATAAAAATTCGTTAAAATGCAACTCAAAGTTAATTAAATTTTTTGAAAATAAGGTATATTATAGAGGTTAGTATGATTAACATAGTGTCCTGGGTCCGATCACGAAATTCCCAATAGCAGCCTGATATAAATTGTTCAGTTGCGAATTTCGATTCGCTGTATCATGTGGTAAAAGCAGTGCATTGACATCTGCTGTGTTGGAATTGGTAGGTACTACAAATCTTTATAATTACTCAAAAATTCAGATTTGTAATTAAATGAATTATAAAGTCATTTTTTTTAAACTTGTAACTAATGACCGTATTTTTGCTAGTTTATGTCTTAGAGTTTTGCAACTAAGTGCATTTGATTGCGCTTATTTTTTAATGGGTTTAATAAAAACATGTTCTTTGTAGGACCAACATTAACAAAAAATTTTGCGTTAAACGCAGCAATTTGACGTCTATAACCAGCAGCGCGCCGCGCATGCGCAGTTACCACGTCCGTGATGAAGTACAGCACGTCGATGCTGCTGCCAGAACCTTAGTTGATTAATTAATTATTCATTAACAATAACAGTTTAAAATAATTTTATAATTACTTTAAAAATCTAGTAATAGAATCGACGGGCTGTTGGTGACGGGGTGACTTCGCCACTGACTGGGTGAGTGCGCATGCACCGTGCGCTGCTGGCTACAGATGCCAAACCAGCGCGTTCTACGGGCAATTTCTCGTCAATCGTATCAACTTTTTCTGACATAAAAGGTTGATCAAATCAACTTGAAAAAAATTCTTGCTATAAAATAGACATTAAAGTGAGTTCTAGCCGTTTACGAAGTTTTGTAAGTAATAAGGACTGGCGCTAGGCCTAAAAAACTAAAAGTATCATATCTCGGCTTCTGTTAGTCATACAGATGATATTTTTTAAATTAAATTGATTGAAAAATAAGCGCATCAAATAAACTTAGTTGCGAAACTTTAGGACATAAATTAGCGAAGATACGGTACTCAGTAACGGGTATTTTCAAATTACTTTTTAATTTATTTAATCAAAAATCGGAATTTTTGAGTGATCACAGAGATTTGTAGTAACTACTAACTTCAGCAAAGCAGATTTCGATACGCTGGTTTTGCCACACAAAACAGCGAATCGAAATTAGCAACTAATCAATTTTGCAACAGGCTGACACTTTAAAATTTTGTTATTGGATTAAGCGCAAAATGTAACTGCTATATTATACTTTATTCTCGTAAAATTAGATCAACTGAAAGTTGCATTTTAATAAATTTTAATTTTTTTGTGTTCCACTGTCTTCTTTGCCTGGGGAATCAATGGTAAAAGTTTTTTGATTGTTTAAAATGCCTCGTCCTTGTATAGAATCATCACTTTTGTGGAAAAATTTTTTTCTAAAACTTATGGTTTTTGATGTATTAAAAAATAGGGGAAAAAAATACTTCTGATTTTTAAGCCCAAATTCACTCTGTTTCAAAACACCACCACTTTCCCTGTTGAAATAATCTCTAGAGCGCTGACTATATTGTATCATCTAAGTGAGAACACAGACAGAGCTACAATGTTTTAACTAAGATTCACAGTGTGTATAGTTTTTCCCATTGAATCTGAGTACGTATACAAGCTGTGTATGATTTTCGTACCATTTTTTATACTAAAATTTATATTCCTATGACTAAATAAACATATACTAGGTAATGTATCTAATTTTTAAATTAGTAGTACTGGAACAAAAAAAATTTTCATAACATGATTTATGAAGTTAACATAATGTTTAAAAAATCACAAGGCCAACAGGCTTGTCAGTTATTCTAATGTAAAGTTTGTCATTTTCACGTACGTTTATTAAACTTCGTAGCATACATTTTTTTCAGCTCTGCTGTTATCTTTAATTTTATTTTACGATTTTTTTTGAAATATTTAATCATTTTTGAGATTATTTTCACCGTCCAAAAAATCTGAAACAATTTTAGTATATTTTTACTACTATATTATATGTATAGTATTTTTTTCAAATTTTTCTATTTAAAACCTAACGAGTTATTGCTCAAAAACCGAAAAACACGAAATCTAACCTGCAAGATGCGATTGTGAGGGTTGTGGGCTAACAATTTGGGATAATCAGTCTTTTTGTACACTCGACAAACTGAAAATAATTTGGTGGTGATACGTTCAAGGGCATTTTTCACTATCTCAACTGGCTAGACCCTTTACATATATTCTAACAGACATTTCTTAGACTCGATCAGTCGTTGATTTAAATCTTTAACTTACGCTTGACCACGCAGCTACTGCTTTTATAACGATGTATTAGATACAAACCAGATTTAAGTAGCGATTTTTATTTGCAGCTAGGGTAGCCTACGACTAATGGTGATTACTTTGCGAGTGCATGTCGATTGTAATCAACGTTGCTTTCGCAAATAAAGTAACACTGAAATCGGTCGTAAATTACATTGTTGATTCAACATTAATTCAGCGTTCATTTAGCATAGATTGAGCGACGATTCAAAATTGAATTAAACCACGAACTTTAATAACAGTATATTTGTTAGTTGGATAGTATTACCTGTATTCATAAATTTTATTAACACAATAGCCATAATGAAATTAAAAAAAAAAAAAAATCGCTGAAGATGGGACGCGAACCTTCATTTCCAGCGGGCTATGCAAGTATCCTACCCACTTGGCCAGAGTCAATGAGATATCTGATGGAAAATGTAAATCAAGAGCAAAAGATACATTAGAAATTATACGTAATGATTTGAATGGACCTCATGGTACTATTGGTTTGAGCGGTTAAAAATATTTCTTTTTAATTTTAAAAGACTAGATATATGATTGTTTTGTTAATTATATAAATTCGGTTGGAAGCAAGACACAAAAAAGAGAAGAAAGGTTGAGATTTGATAATGGTGTAGAGTACGTTAATGAAGATATAAGTAATTTTGCAAGAAATAATTTGTATTGAAGCGTGTCTTATGTAAATAAATCGAATAGAACGGCAGAAAAGTATAATAGGGATATTATGGATGTATGTGCGTGTTTATTTCCTACTTAAAAACTTCAGGTGATATCTCATGCTAAAACCTTATGTGCATTTCTCTTGCTACTTTCTCATGCTACTTACTCATGCTGCTTCCTCATGCATACTTTGGTCATACAAATAATTTTTAACTAGAATAATATATCTCACGTTTTTAACTATTTATCCTACAAAAGAACGAATTGAAATAAATTTAACATAGCTATGATAGATAGCATATTCAGGAAAACACACGTGATAAAGGTCAGTCAATTTTCAATGATTACTAAACTTTTCTATATTTTTACTAGATTTCCATGAAAGTTTCTTCAAAAAGTTGTTGCATACTTCTATCATATTACAAAGAATAATGTAAAATGTGATATGCGGTTTTTGATTTGAACGAAGTACAACGTAAAACAGATTTTTAACAGTTCCATCCCAAAGGGGACTTTATGTAGTCGAAATATATTCGTAATAACAGGTAACGTTACGTGTTACGTTACGATTGTAGACTATATTAACATCATATCGGTGGAAGTGTCAACGATTCTTGGATATACGTTAAACAGCCAATCGAATAAGCATCAGCTGGGATGTCATCTGACAAGTTAGCTGATTTGTCATCTGTACCTTAATACAAAATCATGTATTAAACTCTAAAATCTTCAATACTGAAATTTACAGTCCTCTACCTCTAGTGTGCCAAATTGTACCTCAAAAAATGTACCTATTACAACTATATGAAAGCGACTATTAACGTGCAAAATTTAATAAATATTTCAGATGACATGTATAACTCAACGC
Organism: Copidosoma aretas; assembly: GCA_030522625.1. Taxonomy (NCBI): domain Eukaryota; kingdom Metazoa; phylum Arthropoda; class Insecta; order Hymenoptera; family Encyrtidae; genus Copidosoma; species Copidosoma aretas. Next base: position 1,463 of record JAPYYV010001633.1, on the reverse strand, counting down.
ATCTACTGATGTCACAACTTATGTATCAGCTGGCACGTCATCTAAGAATTTTTAATGTTAAATGATAGAAGTTACTATCATATATGTTCCAAGGGTACAATTTTCAATGTACCTATACGGATGGTATAACCAATTTGGCACATTTAAGACCTGGTAATGATCGCTCATTTCAATGCATTGTTATCAATTTTAAGACTTGCTAATTTCAAGAGTAGCTACATCATGAAGTATTAATAATAATGTTGGTAAGAAGGGATGCGTAACATAACCTTTTTATTTTGTTGTATGGGACAAGATTGTGAAGGTTGTGGTGACGTTTAACTGAAATTTATTTATTCCGTGAGAATTACATCAAATGCGATTCAATTCTGAGTGTTTAATATACTGCACTACGTAACCATTCGCGAAAAAAATGTAATTAACGAATGTATTTTGTCAAAGTGAAGCAAGACAGAACAAAATACTTATTTCTCCATGTACTATTTTCGGCGTGAAGACAGTATTATTGGTGTCGAAAAGAAGCGGACCAATCAGTATGCATAGCATTACTTTTGATACTATATTCATACATCTCTGAATTCAGAACTCTATTGAAAAAAACCACATGGTTCTACTTGATGGTGAACCACATGGCTTTTCTTACAAACCATGTCGTTTTTGTCACAAATCTACACATGATCTTCTAAAATCACATTTGTAAAATACATGATTTTGATAAAACTATGTGGTTTTTAGAAACTGTTGAGAGAGCGCCCTCTTAAGGCCCTATCGTATGGCTCACGCCACCGCGCCGCCTGCGGGCCATACGCCGCGACGGTTAGTTGGGCCTTGGAGGCCGGGCCGCTAAGACCCAAGCGCGTGCTCTCGCTCACCAACCGACCTATTCAGTACGCACGAGCTGTTTCTCTTTTCACCTGTACCTCAGACCACAACATGGTGGCAGTGGTGCCTAAGTGGATTTGTCGCCAATCGCTGCGTTGACGGTGAGCCGAAAAAGCCACGCAGCTCAAGTCTTGAGTGAAGCCACGTGCTTCCCGCGACGGAATTCTTCCGGTGTTCGCGCGTACAAGTAAACAATCGCGCTGGCAGCAACCTAAACAATACTCGTGCTACGCGTCAGTGAAAAAGCAAAGTAGAAAGGTGCTTCCAAAATGCCGAACGAATCACAAAGTTCACCGGCAACGACGGCGTCTGCGGCGCGGCGGCCCTAAGCGTGCGCCTGCCGAGTGAATTCGATTTCACCAGGCCCAAAGCTTGGCCTACATGGCTAAAGCGATTTGACCGCTACATATCTGCCGCGAATCTATCAGAGAAATCTTAGAAGGAAAAGATCGACTTACTCTGCTACGTCATGGGAGAAAAGCCGGAAGATATACAAAAACAAGTTTTCCCGCAAATGGCCGACACAACAACACTGGGAGACATAAAAAAGAAGTTTAGCGAATATTTTTCTCTAAAGTAAA